>JAYDYQ010000192.1:0-94534 GCA_034814905.1 Penstemon davidsonii
TGTTAACAAAGCCAAAACTTTAAATAAGAATAGTTTGAGCAATTTCAATGAGTATGTAATTTATTCTCTTCGGCATCTTCTAGCACTGCTTGGATAGTTGTGAGAGTGCTAGAAAGTTTGTTCATTTCTTCGTCAACGCCCATGATCAATCCAATCTCCTTTTGGATCAGGGAGTTCAGATTTTCTAGTATAATTTGTACAAATGCCTCAGCCATGTTGATGGATGAATTGAATCGGAATATTTGGGAATGGTAGAGGTGACAATATGGCTGAATAGCAATTTAGGAAAAGGTAGAGAGCTTTTTGGGAGAATAAAATATAAGAGGCGGATAATTAAAGCCCTTTTTCTTTTGGATAAGAATTGATGCCCTGATGTGAGTTTTATAATATCTGTTGCATGTTATGTATTTAAGGAGTTAATATATAGCAATTTATCCTTATGTTTTATAATATCTGTTGCATGTTATGTCTTATGTGACAATATGGCCGAATTGAAATTTAGGAAAAGGTAGAGAAATATTTGAAATTTAGGAAAAGGTAGAGAAATACAAAAGGCGGAGAATTGTTTTTCTTTTGTATAAGAATTGAAGCCCTGATGTGAGTTTTAAATTCTAAAAATTATAATGTGGAAGCCAGAAATTTTGGAGTATATGCTGTAAGTTATGTAATTTAGGTGTTAATGGCAATTTATCCCCTTTAATATTTATAATATTTAATTTATCTCCCTGTAACTTGAAAAAGAGCACTTTACTTTTTTGTAATTTTATAAAAAATTTACATCGTCTCCCTAAATTTTTAATATGTGGCACTTCATCCCCTGTGTTATGATAATTTGGTAATTTACCCTTCCATGTTATAATAAATGTGACGATTTACCCCCTATATTACAAAATACTTTTCATGTCTATTCTCAATTTCGGCAAGTGAGTTACACTCTTTCGCTTGAGGGAGTACATTGATTCTTTAAAATTTGCACAAATAATGTTCTTTTTAAAATTATAGGAGATAAATTGAATATTATTTCTATATCAGGGAGGTAAATTGATATTAGGGCATTATAATGTCGAAGCAAGAAATTTCCGAGTATCTTCGGCATGTTATGTAATTAAGTGATGCACAACAAACCATTGGTGGGTATAGGCGTAGAGCCACCTAATTTGACCAATAATTGAGATGAAAAGTTAAGGGCTTGTTTGTTGTTGTTTTTTTTTTTTTTTTGTTGTTTAGAGTTATGTTAAAAATTAGAGAATATTTGTAGACGTATTGGATTTTTGTGTATTTATAGAAGGTTGTTTGTTTGAATTTTTAGAAATAAAAAATAATTAATATGTTCTTTTTTAGAAAAATTGATATATTTTTGAGAGAAAATGAGAAAAAGAAAATAGAGTAGAAAATAGGTTACTATCTTCCCTAGAAAAATCAATTCATTATTTGCAAATGAAAGATATCTTCCCTAGAAAAAACCAAGTCATGGTTTGCAAGATGAAGGACATCTTATTAGCATTTAAAAATTTGTTAATAAGGCCAACTTTAAATAAGAATAATTTGAGCAATTTCAATGAGTATGTAATTTATTTAGCAATGTTTATAGTAAATATTATACATACAACAATGGGATGATTACATCTACACTTGAGATTTGACAAAATTACCTCCAACTATCAATACTTTAAAATAACTTCTCTATTTTAAATTTCATCTTACGGATACACCATTTGCATTAATTTTCTAATTAAATGACTATTATACTTTGAATTTTTTTTTTTCAAATTGGAACTTTTTTTTTTTTTGGGAGAAATATCGATATTTACCTTAAGTTTGATAAAATAAACTTTTACAAAGTTACCCTTTCTGTATTATGCACTCGACATGCATGAGATGAGGAAGCGTGTTTTGTAATTAATATTAAATATTAAGAGGGTGTTTATCAACTTAAAATAAGTTTGAAAAACTCAAATTGCTATATTTTTTCTTAATGGGAACTACACTATACTAACATACTTTACAAAATATAATTGAAACTTTAATTATTTTTAGTTTTGGCATAAATATTTAACTATTTATTTCACAAAAGATATACAATGTATTGAACATGGTTTTAATTCGCTTGAATTTGGCTTGTCTAGTTAAGCTTATATATCATTTTAAATTTCAATATTTTTTTTTTATAAAGTTTGATGAGAGATGGGAACTTTACTATACCCCATCCCCAGGTTAGGTAACATTTCACGTCAGAAAAAATTTCAGAAATTTCTACGATGGTTCACCATCGTCATATGCTGACGCGGTTTGATAGTTTAAAACACTTATTTGAAACTACATAACATATAATTCATTGATTTATATTTTGCTTTTCAGTTAAATCTAAATTATGTTCTTATTATCTTTCTCCCATTTAAAAATTCTTATGTTTACACAAAGAACTCTTAGTATTATTGTCTTTCTCCCATTTAAACCTTAAAAGGTTTTGTAATGACAAAATTACTTTCGTTTATATAGTATTGATTTAGACCTAGGTTTAGTGTTATTTTATTTGAAGAAACTTACCCTTTTACCCCTTGTTATTTTATGTTGATAGATTACTTTACCTCACTGTTTTTCTATGTGTAGTAGCGGATAATTTTTTTTTATTCAACTACTTTCACATTCATTTTCAATTCGGGTGTGTGAACTACACTTTCCAATATAATAGGATAAAATGATCAATTAATTTTTTTTTTTTTGGGGAGTGAGGGGGTGTTAATGTGCCCACTTCTATATCATCACAAAGTAAATTGAACATTATGCTCTTCGGCATCAGTTGTGAGAGTGCTCGAAAGTCTGTTCATTTCAATCCTATCTCCTTTTGGATCAGGGAGTTCAGATTTTCTAGTATAATTTGTACAATATGGCCAAATAGCAATTTAGGAAGAGGTAGAGAGATTTTTGGGAGAATAAAATATAAGGGGCGGATAATTAAAGCCCTTTTTCTTTTGGATAAGAATTGATGCCCTGATGTGAGTTTTATAATATCTGTTGCATGTTATGTATTTAAGGAGTTAATATATAGCAATTTATCAATATGTGATATTGATAATGTTGAATTTATCTTTTTGTGATTTGAAAAAGAACATTCTATCCTCCTGTAATTTTGTAAAAATTTCACACCGTTTCCCTGAAATTTTTATATGTGACACTTTACCCCTTATGTTATGGTAATGTGAGAATTTACCCCTTTGTGTTTTCATAAATGTGGTAATTTACCCCCTATATTACAAATCACTTTTCATATTCACTCTCTATTTGGGCAAGTGAGTTAAACTCTCCGGCTGAAGGTGGTAAATTGATTCTTTACAATTTTTACAGGCAGGGTAAATTTTTTTTTTTTTTTTCAAATTATACGAGATAAATTGAACATTATGTATATCACAGGAAGAAAAATTGGTATTAACTCATTTTAACGTGATAGCCAGAAATTTCCGAGTATCTTCTGAAAAGAGGCATATGAACCCACACGTTGAAATATAACATCCAACTATATCATTATCCTCAAAAAAAAAAAAAAAAAAAAAAAGAGAATTTATTATAGTTCCGTGCATAGCACGGAGCGTATACTAGTAACATTTAATTTTAATATGAACTTATAGGAGTAATAGTGTAATACAATACGCTAAGGATCTCCTCTCCCATTAGTGTGTACCATCCATAATAAATTGACATGTGTTAATTAATTAATGTGTAGTTACATAGGATTATTTTCACCTATCTTCTTCATCGTTTCCATCCAAATCCAATTAATTTGTTTTTTTACCCATCTTATTCACCATTTCTGTTTCGAACATAATTAAACAAGTGATTTTCATTGTTATAACCACAATTATTGCGTTAGATTGTTTTGTTTCAAATCTTAAAGGCACAAATCTGAATGAACTTTAATATCTTACATTTACTGATTTCTTCAAATAACATCAAATAATTCATATAGTAAAATTTTAGTCAGAAAGGGGGATTTTAATATAAAAAACCAATTCGCATTTAGATATCCATTAATTCATATTCTAAATTTTTAATCAAGGAGGAGGACTTTTAATTGAAATAATAAGATAGAAAATCAATTTGCAGTAAGTTACACAATAAGATTTTTGAATGGTACGGCTTAAGATAGAAGTTTTAGGTATCTCTTATTTATGATGTTTTAATTGCAACATATGACAAGATGGATGATGTTTAAAGTTTCCATAGATATGTGATAAGATTATTAGGAAAGAAATGGAGAATGGAAATGAAAATGGAAATGGAGACGTGTGTTGGTTTAAAAATAAAGATTATGTATAATACATATTAAATGTACTTGACACATGTCAATTATTATAGACGGAACACTAAGTGGTACACACTAAATGAGACATAAGATCATTGGCGAATACAAATAGCATTTGTAATTTTAAATAGCGCGTGAAAGAGAAAGAAGTGAGTAGAAAATGATAGAGAATTATATATATATCAGGTGACCGAGACTAATATATCAATTAAAAAAATAAAAGTGACCAAGACTACTTTATCAATTAAAAAAATAAAAAATGACCAAGACTAAGAAAAGGCGACGACATTTAATTTATTTGTCTAAAGTTATACACACCATAGCATTGGTAGGTATAGGCATATAGCCACCTAATTTGACCAATAATTGAGATGAAAAGTTAAGGGCTTGTTTGTTGGGTTTTTTTGAGTGATTTTAGAAATTAGAGAATTTTTGTAGACGTTTTCGATTTTTGTGTATTCATAGAAGGTTGTTTGTTTGAACTTTTAGAGATGACATGATTAGTATATTAATTATTTCAAAATTTTGATATCATTTTTTAGAGTTGTCCTATTTAGGTCCAAATGATTCCTCTTCTAATCGAACAGACGCAATCCTTACTCTCAATTAATTTTATTCACGTATAAATATAAAATCCAACATGAAACATCACAAAATAGTTGAGTAGTAGTTCAAAACGTATATATTCTCTCAAATATAGGATGGTGAAGTATTTGAACTCCGGCTGATTGATTTTAATTATTCGAGTCAACAAATGCATATCCTTGAGATTTTTGAGATTTCTTGAATTCGTTAGAGATATAACTGTCCTAATTGACGTGAACGATCCAAGTGATGCCACATCAATCGTACTTAGGTGATTCAACTAGTAATATTGATGTAAGGTGGTCCATTGTGGTGTAGCTGTTGTGATCATAGGATTTTGATCGAGTCACATTGCTTGGTTGTCATGAAGGGCTCTTAGCGAGCACACAATCAAACTGCTCTAGGGTTGTGTTTATGATTTAAAAAAAAAAAAAACTTGTTCTTTTTAATATACGAATTTCACATTAACCCAAAAATAATAAGGGATATGATGTATCAATATATCATTGCATATAATATTATAATAAGTAAAAAAAAAGATTGGTAGGAATAGATTATTGCAATTCTTTTTTTTTTTTAGAAATGGGATTAGTGCAATTCGTTCAATATTGCTCCTACGAAATAAATTTTGGCTATGTTGATGCCTACTCATGAAAAGGTTTGAGACCCGCAATATAATGTCGGGTCCTTTCCGGGGCAAAGCCTGCAGTGGTTTTCTTTTCTTGTTTTTTATGTGGGCTTATGGCATGAGAAAGGTTTGAGTCTTCTAAAAGCTGGCAACATACATAAGTGCTATCTTATTTTTTGATTGAAAAAAAGATAAAGGGCTATTTGTTTGTAATTTGGGAGAATAATTTGTGAGAGTGGTGGGAGTTTGTTGAATAATCTTGATTTGTACAATATTATTTATTTGGATTTTGGGTAAGTAGTTTTAGAAATAAGGTGAGTGTAGTTTTTTTGGAAGATTTAGGTTATAGGTGTAAGATGTAAGATTTTATGTCAAATTATGTTTGTTTTGTGAAATAAGTTGTGTAAGAGATGATTACTTTATGTAAAATTAAAGTAGAGTTTATGTAGGATGTTTTAGAGATTATAAAATTGTCGTTTGTTTAACCTTTAAGAGAGTAATTTCTGAAAATTGAGAGATGATAAATTTATTTCAGAAAGTAGAAAGTAGGAATGATGTTTGTCTCGCTTTTCCTAAACATAATTTTTTTTTCAAAGATGCCAAACAAACATGCCCTAATATATTATATACGGTGGAAAGAAATGTTTCTTGAATGATATATTTACGGGGATGTTGAACTTGTGGTTATACATTGACGGTCTCCATCACTTTTAATTTATATATTCGGATTAGTGATATCTTTATTGAATCTCTAATAGAATAAAGGTCCTAAAATCAAGATCGAGTTCAACATATTTAATATTAAAATTCGCTCCTTTGACGGCTCTACATTCTCTTATTAAGAGTGAGTTTGGTCTTTCTATAGGAACTCTTAAAAAACACTTCTAGATATCTATAGTGATTTTGAAAGTCTTTGGCCCTCAATAAAATAATTACTTTCGGTCAATCGTGACTTTTTTGTGTTTGAGCTTCATTGTAATTATCAACTTATTTCAAAAGCCACTAAAATGTTGTTTTTGCAAAAACAATTATGCTATAATTTTTTTTAAATCAGTCATTGCTAAAATTTATTTTTGTAAAATTAATTTTTGTAGAATTATTTTTCAATTGCTAGGTCAATCTCACCCTTGATATTGTCCAACTAGTAAAACATTCATTTTATTTTTTATGATTTTGAATTTGAATCATGTTGTATTTTTTTAAATCTCTAACATCTCCGCATCCATCAAATTTTTTCGAAGAAAATTTAGATTCACTGAAATCTTCAATCTCTAAATCTCAACTATTATCTTCGTCTAAAACAAATCACAAAATCGTTCAATACTTAAACCCAATTCATCAACCACTTCATTTAAAGTACATATAATATATTGTTGGAAACAAAAATAACGATATTGATAGTCTATCAAAATATTTTATAATGTTAAAGAGAGAATGAGCCATAAGAATGAAAATATTAACTGATCTTCGATTAAATAGGGCTAAATTCCGTTAATCGTTCACGTTTTCGTTCCTCATAGATTTCGTCCCTCTCACTTTTTCGATCAATTTCCGATAAAAATATACCATATGCATTTTGGCAAGGGTATTTTCAATATACCACAATCTCTAATATTTTAGTATTACACTTGCGTCCCTCATGTTAACATTTTGTTTCATTTTCATCCCTTTGAGAATGAACAATTGTTTACCCTCCAAATTTTGTTGCATAAAATTGTAAAAGTACTTTATTGGGTCATTTTTATGTTTTTACCCCACAACGTACATTCTCATTTTTTGTTGTTTTAATTTTAGTATTATGTTTAATTTAAAGTTATACTATTATTCGATCGTGCTTTTCAGTATATAAATAAGGATAAATTTGTAAATTAAAAAAAATGCATTTCTAAATTAAATATTGAAAAGTTGAAACAAAATAAATTTATAAAAACATATATACTAGAATCAGTTGTTCTAAAATTAATTATACAAAAGTGAAGTCAAACTGACCCTTCATTTAAGAAATAAATTCGAATTTTTCAGTCTCAAAATTACAAACAAAATATTTGAAGTTGGAAGGTTTTACAAACATTGTGGGGTAAAAAAATATGGAGCCAATAAATTACTTTTATATTTTTATGTTTCTGCAAGAAAACACTTTAATTTACCAATAATCAAAGAAAGCCCCAAGTATTTTTCATGTTTATCCACGACTCCCATTATACCCTTATC
Source organism: Penstemon davidsonii (assembly GCA_034814905.1). Lineage (NCBI taxonomy): Eukaryota > Viridiplantae > Streptophyta > Magnoliopsida > Lamiales > Plantaginaceae > Penstemon > Penstemon davidsonii. Next base: position 7,725 of record JAYDYQ010000192.1, read on the forward strand.
AATTCAGTATTAAACAATCCTATCAGTAATCTTTAATTTTCCATTGTACCATTTTCAATTCAATGAATCATCTCACTCAACATTTAAATGCTTAAATACATGAGAGAATTGCATTTTTGGTACAGAGCTATAGGTTAATTCTCACTTTTAGTATATAGCTTTATGTGTCCAACACATTTGGTACAGAGCTTTAACAAATTGTGACACAAGGGTTCAAATACTCCTATCTTTGAACAATGAATCTACTCACTCAAGGGGTTCAAATACTCCTACCTTTGAACAATCTTAATGTTACGTAATTGAAATAAATTTATCATTTCAAGTCATACACTTTGGAAACAATTTGATTCAAATTATTCATAATTTTGTACAAGTGTGAGTTTATGAAATTAATCATCTAATAGTTTTAAGCATAGTTTCACTTTATATTACACAAAATTCATAAATTGAACACACACAATTATAATAAAAGATGATATTTAATTATTGGGCTAATGTCAATTTACCCTCCTGTGATTATCATAATATTCAATTTACACCACCTTTAATTTTTTTTAAAGGAGCAATTTACCTCCCTGAGTTGGAGAGTATATCTCATTCAATCAATATGAAAATGAGCGTGAAATATATTGTGTAAAAAGATGAAATTGCCCTTTTGGAGGTAGAATGATCCACATAAAATTACACAGGGGGGAGGTAAAATGCAACATTTATAACACATGGAGGTAAATTGCCCACATTTATAATAACACAGAGAAGTAAATTACCACATTTATAATAACACAAGGAGGCAACTTGCCATATTTTTTTCCATTCAATTTTCTTTGAAGGCTAAAAGGGAGGTATTTGTCAATTCAATTTTTTTATGCTAAGGCTTAAAATTTATAGGGAGGCAGTGTGAATCATTTAAAAAATCAAAGAAGGATAAATTATACTTTCAAATCACATAGGGTAAATTGCTATTAATCCTTCAATCAGTGGTTCAACCCAAGAACGCAAGGGAAAAGATTTCCATGAAATACAATAACTAGATTGATGTCGTGATTACGTAGAACAAGAATTAGGACTAAAAGAAGTAAGCAATTAATAATTTTGAAATGTTAAAGATTATTATTTAATTTATTCAGTATAATATAAAAAGAGTAGACTTAATTTTCGCCTACATTTTTCTCCTATTCCGTATATAATCCTTGATCTCTACTATTTTTTTTTTAAAAAATTCTTTTACCAATCATATCTCTTCTCGAAATATTTAGTTGGATCATCTGAAAAATAAATTCCATCACTTCTTGCTTCCCAATAACAATCAGGTCCACATTTATCGGCAAAACTCGATTTGAAAACATTGAAACTAATATTCTTTGAACCCCACCAAAGATGACAGAAGAATAATGTATTACCCCAAAAACTTTCGCAAAAATGCCAGTTGAAGTCGAAATTCACAGGAGTGGTATGAAATCCGAGATCATTGTCACCAGAAGCACAATGCAACCTCAACATAGACTCTGGAGGTAGCTTGTTAACAACGTGAACTCTGTGTGAAAATTCATCACAAGAAAAACCTTGAAGAATGTTAGAACATAAAATGATAAATATTAAGACGTTTCTCATAATTTTATAATTTATCTTGATGGTGAAATGAATATAACAACTTCTTCCAATGCCGATTATATTTATAAAGCCTAGGTAAGTCAATCGGATTTCTTAAGAAAAAAGAAAAAAAAGGTAACTCAAATTGGATGGAAAGAGTTTGCACATATATAAATGGAAGCTAAATTGTGCAATGTAATCTAAAAGGTCATGATTGACAAATATAACCAAAAATAAGTGTGAATTATGGTGGATCTAGATAAAATATTTGTTGTATTCATAAAATTAGCGAATTAAGAAATTATTTTCCATACAAAATGTATCCACGTATATGATGTTTGACTCGATGATTAATTTCTTCATTCATGAGGGAAAGATTGAAGCTAATTTATGGATGGAATGTATAATATCTACGTATATGGTAAATATTGATAAATTAGGTAACTAATATTTAGGAAATTCTAACTAACTATATATATATATGAAATTAATCTGCAAAGTATAAGAAGTGAGTCTCTAGAATGACAAAATTTGAGTTGTAAAATTTATTTTCGTAGTGGTAAAATATATATTTTGTAGTTGTAAATTTTTTCTAAATTGCAATCGTAGACAAATTTAAGATTTAAAAATTGAAATTAACAATGTTTAAACTATAATGTTACTATATTAAGTTAAAGTTTAAAGATTAAATTTTCCATGTTTGTATGTTTTGTACAAAATTTAGGATCGTGAAAAAATTTTAAATTTCAAAATTAAAACTAATCATATTATTAAATCTTACAAAAAATTAAAAATACAATGTTATTAAATGTTGCATAAAAATTAAAAATATAATTTTATATTTTTGCTATTTTTTTTAAAAGTAACACATTTTACTTGACTTGCTAAATTTATATGTGAAATATCTAAACTAATTAATTGACTTACTAAAATCATGTCCCAAATATAACAAATCATAATAAGGGAATTAGAATTGAAATAAATACAGTAAATCTATTTGAGTGCATGAAATCTTGCAATCAATTAGTAATTTGTAGTAGCATTTTCCTAAATTATCTCAACAAATTAAAAAAAGATATAGGAAGAAGAAAAGGAAAAAAGAGGAATAAAAGGAATGGAAAGACATGTTTATGTCAAGTGGCGGCCACCCACAGATAGGACGGGCGCATCATTCCCCTCGGGGATGAGCTAGGGAACCTTCCCCCAACCCTCTCCCTCCCACCTTTATTGGACATGGTTTGTTTCCTCCCCCTTCCCCCCACATTGAAGATGGCCTAAATAGAATCTTTATTGGGAAAAGTTGTTATATTTATTTTCACCCATTGAGATGAATTATACAATTATGATAAAGTCATGATATTTATCTTTTTCAATTGTAACATTATATTCAAGGTCTTTGAAGCCGTAACAGATTAGAGATTAATATGCAGGCTAAAGATGAACACCAAAATTACGCGAAGAAGATTGAAATAAACGGAACCCTGGAGAAAGAAAATTGGAATATAATGTTATTAAATCTTACATAAAATTTAAAATATAATGTTATTAAGTCTTACGTATAATTAGAAAAAATCATTTTGTTGATAAATTTTTTTTTAAAAAAAAAACACATTTTTACTTGACTTACTAAAATCACATCCCAAAATAGGAAATTAGAATGGGAATTAATACGGGAAATATATTTGAGTGCCTAAAATCTTGCAATCAATTAGTAATTTTTAGTAGCATTTTCCAAAATTATCTCAACAAAAGAAAGAAATAAAAAGAAAAAGGAAAAAAAAAGAAAAAAAGGTGGGAAAAAAAGAAAAGGGAAGGCAGGTGGCGACCACGCAAAAACTGGACTGACACCTCATCCCCCGCGGGGATGAGGTAGGGGACCTTCTCCCAGTCCTCACACTACCCCCTTGATTGTTAATGGTTTTTCCCTCCCCCTTCCCCCACCAAAATGAAGATGGCCGATATGAATTATACAATTATGAAAATGTCATGATATTTGTCTTTTTTTGTTGTAACATTATTCAAGATCTTTGGAGCCGCAACATATTATAGATTAATCTGCAGACTAAAGATGAGCACCAAAATTACACGGAGAATATTGAAAGAATTGAAATCCTAGAGAAAAACTCTTAATTTTATTATCTCAAAATAATCAACCGGTTCGAAAGTAGTCCACAAACCGGACTAAATAATCAATAAGGGTAAAACAATAAAATATGTAGAATGGCAAAATTCAAAAATAAACTTGTTTAAAGCACTAAATAAAATAAGATACTCGGTCAAATTTTGGCCCAATCGGGTTCAAATCGACCTCCAGAACTAGTCAAATATTACAAAAAATGAGAAAAAAATGATTAAAACGCAAAATGGAAAGGAAAACGAAGGAATTTGAGGATGAAAAAGTGGGCTAAGGATCTTTAGTAGATATGTGTGCCATCAAGAGCTTTCCGAATTGGGGTCTTAATCGCAATTCTGACAACAATAGCTAATGTTATGACCAAAATAGTGAAATGTGTCAAAAAGACTCCAATTTGGAAATGAACTTCGATTATTCTATGTTTTTTCATCGATCCATCCACACGTGAAATTCTAGTGCCACTTAGAAAATATGGTATTCCGAAAATACCCTGACAAAATGCATGTGGTGTATATTTTTGCCGAAAGTTGGCCAAGAAAGTTATCGATATAAAACATAACATTTAAGAGGAACATAAGTGTAACACTTTATCTATGAGAGACGAAAACTTAAACAACTTTAAACATGGGGGACAATTAGTATAATTAAGCCATTAAATAGAAACAAAACGTTGTTAATACTCCGTATTATTCATTCATCGTTAGTCTCATATCTTTAATTGAACGAATAATTCAAGATGCACATCCACTCAAATTGATTAAATGTTGGAAGCGAATTGTGCAACTTATTTTTATCATAAAAAAGGATGAAACAAGAATAAAATCAAGTTGTAATAGGATAGACAATTTCTAATTATGTTTTGATGATAACAAAAGAGCAAATTATATATCACCAGCCTAAATAAGAAAAATGTACTAAGTAGTTAGTAAAATTAGAAAAAGCTTAGTACAAGGAAGATATCCATCCTGTTAAGTTGCAAGAGATGGAATATGGAGTCCTAACTTGGATAGATAATGAAATTATATCAGTTATGTGAACATACAAGTCACTTAAGATCATAGTTCCAACAACGAAGTTGAGGACGAAATTACATCAGATAAGTGAACAGACAGGTCACTTAAGTACTAACAACGAGGTAATTTGTCAAACAATAATACACTTTCAACAGACTTCACAAGACGCTCTAATAGAGTACAAGGAATAAGCTTTGACAGATGTTGGTCCCAATTGGTCATGATGAGGTCTAGAGGGTGGAGGGGGTGAATAAACCTCTTTACCTTTTAAAACTTTTACTCTATTTTTCTTAAGTAGAGTATGCTTATCAGTAGTGTAAGACTACTAGACAGTTTTTGCACTAAGCTTATCAGCATGGTAGACTACTTAACTGACTTTGCTTAATCAACTTAAGTAATCAGAGTTTCAAACAATGATACAACGAATTTGTCAATGTATGTTTTTCAAACACTATTTAAAACTTGAAATTTTTTACCTTGATTTTAGAAATTCCTTAAGTTAAAAGACTTGTCTTTTACGTTTTACTTATCTTATGAAATATGTAATGCACATGAAAATAAGTAAACAAACGGAATAGTGGTTTAACATGCATAATACCTTCTAATCCACTCTTCTAAATCACGAAGATTTAGGTTAAACTAGAAACACTCAGTAACCTAGTACAAACTTGAAATTTTACAACAAATGATTAAGCTTAAAGTAGGAAAACTCAGTTCGCAAGGAAGTTCACTCAGAAAATCCTATTCTAAAGCACTCAGCTAAAGAAAATGAAGTTATATCTCCTCACTCAGATTGGATATACATTATTACAACACTCAGTTGAATAATCAATCAAAATTTTATGTATTTGATCTATGATCTTCAACTTTTGCTTCGTCAATAGATGACTAGACTGGTGATCTTGCTTCGAGAGTTTGGACTTTAGATTTTACAAAATATATGTGTTGTTTATCTTCACTCTTCACTCTTGAATCTTGATCAATTTATACTTTCAGATTTCAAATTTGTTCATTGAAGGTTGACAAATTTGCAAAAAGGTCCTTGAGCAACAGTAATTAATCAAATAGCTCTCTACAACTGTAGCACTGTACACTGTAGTATGGATCTGATCACTCTGACAGGCGCATTAAATACACTAGGCTGATCCGAGGAAATTTGAATTTATTTCTTCAATATTTGTCATTAATACCCTTTTTGAATAGCATTTATTACCGTTGGAATGACTTCTGTCCACTTCCACTTAGCTGATGGAAACTACTCTGCTGATAGTCACTCTATTGAATCAAGTCTTCACTCATCTGACTTGACTCTGCTGAAAACGACCAATCTGATCTTCACCAATATGAGATTTCCACTAAGCTGATTCTGGTCACTTGTCTTCCAGACCGTAATTCAATCATAACAGATGATTGAACCTTCATTCCTTTAATAGAATAGTATCCTGCAAGCCAACTGTTTTGGCTGCATTTATTTTTAATAATTAAAAGAACTATTCAATTTGATTAATAAATTAATTTATTTATATGGCCAACTTCATCTTATGAATAAGTATCTAACATAAGGATGGAAGTCCATAGACCACAGGGCTATAGGACAACCAGTGGACTGATCTCCAAGGCCGTGATATAAAACTAATTCAAGGGTCTTAGAATCCATTTGACAAGGGACAACAATGGATTCGGTCAGATCCTCACAAGTATTTAAACTCCGATGAACTGAAGGACGCTGTGGGTCTACGAGCATGACTGGGATAGTCTATACACACGAGTGGGTGGCTTGCTGGAATGACAAGAGCACTGAATACACCGACTAGGAACTAACTCACCATAGAAGCGGCAGTAGCATATCAGGGATGAAGTTATTCCTATTTGCAATAGTGTACGAGGAACGATTCTTATTACTTGAGGTGATAGGGTTTATCTGATGCACGAACGTCTATGCTTTGATGTGAGTGAAATGATAGTGCCCTGCAAGCCAATATATTTTAGCTTGTATTGGGACTATCGTAAACTTTCTCTAGTATAAATGAATTAATACGCTCGTTTGTTTATAGTATGTAAATCAAACAACGGACAACTTCATCTCTCCCGAATCACCTAAGCGATTGGATAAAATCCTTAGATCACAATAGACTATGGGACGATTCACTTCAGTATGAGTGCATTAATCATGAAACAGTCTCTAAGGGCGTGATCGCAAAATGTTCCAAGTCATAGATTCCGAACGAGACGGGGTATCGAAGGAATCGCAAAGACTTGTACAAGTATGCATGATTCACATGGAGTGAATTTGTAGCATTTCATGAGCAAAGCATTTGATGCCAGTGCATATGAGTAGGTGGTTCGATAGGGGATCGAAAGCATCGAACAACCCGAACAGAGAAACCCATTATGGAAGCCCATGTCGCATATCGGTGATGGGATGTTTCTCAAGACTTATAATAGTGTACGATTTAGTCTTTAGACCTGAGATGCTAGGGCGAATTCGGTGCACGGGTGTACGTACTTTGACTTAGGTGCCGATCACGTAGCCTGATCATTGTGTGCCTACTTTGGGTACGTAGAGTCGTGTACGCGGGTGGTTAGTATCAATATGGGATCTACCGACTCAACGTAGTGTGTTGAGAGAATTTCCTATACGTTCTTAGATAATAGATTCCGAGAAACCCGCGGCCACGGTTGGTGGCGGATTTGGAAAGGGGTTTCCAAATTTAGCAGTCACACTGGAATCATTATCCCGAATTAGAAAGTATAGTAATCGAGATAATTAGAGGTGCCGATCAATTCACGCACCCTAGGTCTCGATCGGGAAATTAAGTCGATAGAAGGACCGTATGTACATGGTACTTATAAGAGGTGAGGTTCACTGAGATCAATTCACCTGAAGTTGGGCCTCATGGGCTTGTGGCTAGACATCGACCATGAGGTGTGGGTACTCATGAATTAATTGTGAGATTAATTCTTGAGTGGTTAATTGAAGGTGTTCAATTAATCGAAGCAATTAATAAGCTCGCAAATTAAATGACGAAAGTCGTGGGTCCGCGGTCAATTGATGGTGAACCTAGAGGGTCACACACAATACAATTGGACTGCAACAAATCATATAAGGAAAGTTTAATTTAAAGAGTTAAATCAAAACTGGAGAATTAAAGTGTTAATTCTTAAAGGAGAAAAATTAATTAGAAGTAGTCTAATTAATTAATGGAGAATGATTAATTAATTAAATGAGCTGAATTAATTAAAGGGTTTAATTAATTAAAGAGTCTAATTAATTAAAGAGTTTAATTAATTAAAGGAGACCTAGCTAGATAAGAAAATAAAGATAGAATAAGATTCTACCTTCCTAACAAGATAAGAACAAATCTAGGTCAAAACTCTTGATATAAAAGGAGTAGGAGACTAAAAACCAGAGCAAGAGAATACACATGGTAGCCGCCCCCTCTCTAGATCTGAAAATCAGCCTCCGCCCCTTCATCTTTCTTGAGGTTTGGCCGAACCCTGTGAAATTGCACAGGGTTCACGCGATTTCTTTCTCCTTCTTCATGTCTGATAGCTTTTGGATCCTAGTTCCGAGCCTATGGATTCAAAGGAGTTGCTTCAATCCAATTGGTGTGGATACCGCTAGAGGCACAACACATGGGGTGCTTCTCCGAACCAAAAGTCCTGCAGATCTGAAAGAAGACTGGAGAAAAACCACCACCATTCCTGTGGTGAGGTAAAAATCGATAAACACCCTATGGTTGTTTTGATTTGCTGCAAATATTTTTCGTATGATTAGATGAATAAAGATTGTTGGTTTGGGTTATTTAATAATTTTAAATTCCGCTGCTTTTAACGTTCTGACGTTACCCATAACCCAACAGTGAGCCCCGACTGACTGGAGTCTACCAGAAGGTCTCTGTGGATTCATGTTGGGTATAGATGAACGTGTATCCAAGTTCATAATCAACAGAGGATCCGTTGACCCGACTTGATTAGTAGGGAGCTTCTCCTATGAATCTGTGTGAGAAACGTATTCCGGTAAATTCTTGGCCAAAATATCTGAAGGCTTTTGTTGGATAAAGATGAAGACTTAGAAGTGAAGGGAGGTTTTGATGATTTCCAAAAGGTATCAGCTAAGTAATGGAAGCTTAGTAACCTCTGAAAATTCAATCTGAGAAGACAAGTCAAAATCAGAAGGATTGAATTTTGGTCCAGAAGACTACTGATTTGTTGCTGCATTCGGAATCAGACTGGTGGATTTTCAGCAGACTCAAATCAGATGAGTTCGATTTTGATCAGCAGAGTGTTCATCAGACGAGTGGATTCGATCAGCAGAGTGGAAGTGATCAGGAAGTTATTACAACGGTAATAAATGCACTCGGTGTAATAAATGCTGTAAGTGAAGGGTATTAAAGTCCAATGATTGAAGAGAAACCTCGAATCAGCAAGGTGCATTTAATGCGACTGACAGAAAGTACATCAGAGTGTACAGTGCGAACAGTTGCAGAAGTCGTTCTGAAGATATGGACCAGTACTCGAGGAAAATTTGAACACCTGTCGATCTCTCAACTGGCAGATTTTCAAACCTCAAGTATAAATAGATCTGAAGTGAAGAGTTATAGACAACACACAACAACTGAGAGAAAATCAAAGCAAGCAAAATCTTCTAAATCTCAAACTCAAATATAGATCACCATCAGCTTAGTCATTTGTTGACAACAACCGAGTTGAGAAAACAAAGAAAAATATAAATCTGTGTGATTTTTGTAAAAGAGAAGTGTTGTGAGAAGTAGATATCCAGCTCAGTGAGTGATATTACTTCAGAGGATAGGCTTTCTTAGTGATTTCCTATTACGCACTTGTGGCCATTTCATTTGTTGTTTGGCGCAAGCATTGTATACTGTTAACTTTGTGTTTTCTAGTATAACCCAAGATCTAAGTGACTTGGAAGAGTGGACTAAAGGATTTCAATTCATATAACCACTATAAAAATTCTGTGTGTTTGTTTACTGCATATTTACTTTGCATATTTTTAAAGAGCTTTCAAACATACGTACTTGATAAAAGATTTTAAAAAGGAGTTTAAAACTGGGGACAAAATCTTTTAAGTAAAGAAAACTAACTTGTGAAAAACACTTGATAAATCCGCTGCAAGTAAGTTAATTAAAACTCTGATTTTTTCAAAATCAGCTAAAAATCAGAAGAGTGGTCAACTCTAATTGTCAAAGCTTTGTGCGAGATCAGCTTAGTCTACTGACGAATCTTGATCAGCTTAGTCTGCTCACAGAAAAGTTAGAGATTTTTAAGAAAGTTTTTAGAGGTCTATTCACCCCCCCCAGACCTCATCTGACCACTTGGGACCAACAACTTTATGAAAGTAGCTCATACAGGTTAAGTCAAAGGGAATAGTATCGAGACCAGAATACACATAGTCGAGACAAATAAGAAAACCGATGAAAGTCCATAACCTTAGTCTTGACTGGTGTTGGGATTCTATGGGAAAAATGACCCTTCAGGCAGCGGAAAATAAAAATTTATAAAGGTCTCCTAGAAAATCTTGCCAGGATACAATCCGGATGTATATATATATAAATATAAAAATGATAAATAAACTTTAGCAATAAAGTTATACCGTATCTCCTTGCAAATCCAAGCTCGGCAAAAGCGTATATGAACTTTCTCTTTTCTTTTGCACCTTTGATCCCAAGCTTTGTATAGCGCCCCACGTGTTGCACCTCTACGAGTTGACACACCAAAATATCACGAAAACCTTGATAATACTAATCGGCTAGAACATAGAAATTATGAAGATCTAAACTAGAGAACAAAAGAACCAAAAATCAAAATCTCGTTCTCTGGAGAGAGAGAGGGAGAGGAGAGAAAGTTTTCTTTGCTTTTCAAGACTTGTGTTAGATGTGAATCTTAGATCTATATCTCTTCTTGAGACATGATATATATATATATATATATATATATATATATATATATATATATTATATAGCTTATCTCCTACTTCAATTAGGAATATGCTTTAAACTCTAACTCTTATCTTTTCCTACATGGGCTAGTGTCCTTTAATTGGAAGACCACGTCTTCTAACTAATTAATGGTCCAATCTATTTAATTAATTAAGGCCCTATTTAATTTCCCAATTAAATAGTCCAATTAATTAATTAAGTTCTTATTTAATTAAATTAGACTCTAAGCCCATTTAATTAAATATTTATTTCTATAATTAATTAAATCAAATTCAATTAATTAACTTATAAATTAAATTCCAATATAATTTATAATCTTGATCCAATCCAATTGGATCTCGCCCTGCTACAATTGGGTCGACCTAGTCGATCCATTTATTATTTTTTTATTTGTTTCCGCTTCATGTGTATTATGTATGCCCCCGTAGGTTCACCACATACTTGGTTGTGGGTTATAATTAAATAATTATTTAATTATGCGAGTATGACATACTCTAAATCAATTGAACACTCTGTCGACTGATCATTCCAAAATTGGCACCCTTACCAATTCGAAAATTCTCTCACACTCCACAGTCGATATTTGGACACAAGCCTGTAGAGCCCAATCATTGGTGATGTTGGATGAAGATGAAGATGTGAAGGGAGGTTTTGATGATTTCCAAAAGTCATCAGCTAAGTAATGCAAGCTTAGCAAGCCTCTGGAAATTCAATCTTTGAAGACAAGTAAAAATCAGAAGGGTTGAATTTTGGTCCAGAAGACTACTGATCTGATGCTGAGTATGGAATCAGACTGGTGGATTTCAGCAGAGTCAAATCAGATGAGTTCGATTTGAATCAGCTGAGTGTTCATCAGCAGAGTGGAAGTGAATAGGAAGTTATTACAACGGTAATAAATGCACTTGGTGTAATAAATGCTGTAAGAAGAGGGTATTAATGACAAATGATTGAAGAGAAACCTCGGATCAGCAAGGTGCATTTAATGCGACGTGACAGAAAGTACAACAGAACTGTACAGTGAACTGTTGCAGAAGCCGTTCTGAAACAAGGACCACTGCTCGAGGAAGATTTGAAAATCTGTCTTACTTCACCGGAAAGAAATTCAAATTCACGAGTATAAATAGATCTGCATTCAAGATTTAGAGACAAGAAGAATACAACAACTGAGAGAGAATTCAAGCGAGCAAATTTTCTAAGTCTCAAAAACTCAAAAACAGATCACCATCAGCCGAGTCATCTGTTGACAAAGCCGAGTTGAAGAAACAAAGCAAAAACTAAATCTGAGTGATTTATGTTAACTGTGAGTGTTGTGCGAAGTGTATATCCATCTTTGTGAGTGATATAACTTCATAGTATAGTTTTTCTTTGTGATCTCCTATAGCGAACTTGTGGCTTTATCATTTGTTGTAAAAGCGCAAGTAGAGTGTACTATTTACTTTGTATTCATAGTATAACCCAATATCTTCGTGATTAGGAAGAGTGGACTAAAAGACATTCTTGTCTATATAACCACTATAAAAATTCTTTGTGTTGGTTTACTTACTTTACTTGCATATTTTATAAGTAACCAAACTTCGAAAAGATAAATTTTTTTAAAAAAGGAGTTTCCAAAACTGGGGATAAAAAATCTTTTAAGTAAGAAAATAACTTGTTTGAAAAACACTAGACAAATCCGCTGCATACAAGTTTCAAACTCTGATTTAAATTGAAACAAATAAGTAAATCAGACGAGTGGTCAACTTCGCTGTTTAAGCTAAGTGCGCAATCAACAAAGTAGTCTCACCAGTTTGATCAGCTTACTCTGCTGATAAGAAAAGTTGGAGAAATTTTTAAAAAGTAAAGAGGTCTATTCACCCCCCCCTCTAGACCTCAACTGACCACTTGGGACCAACAAGTGGTATCAGAGCAGGTGGTTCAACTGATTCATCTGACTGATCAACGAGCTTGATCCAAAGTGTGTTTTTCAAAGATTTTCAAAAGAGATATTTTTGAAAAATAAAATCTTTTGAAAATGGATTGTATTAGCCATGTACCCCACATTGGCGGGATGAGTTTTCAGGACTGGAAGATCCGCATGGAAATTTTCCTTGCTGCTTACAATGACAATATGTATAGATGCATAACCAAAGGTTCTATGAGAATCACCAAAACAATCAAAGTTAATTACCAGGATTTGGTTGTTGACAAAGAACCCGAAGAGATGTCAGCTGAAGAAATCAAGCTGCGCAATCTTGACAAGGTTGGCATATTCATCAAGACAAGAGCCCTTGATAATGACAGATTTGACAAAGATCTCTCTGACGGAGCTGTTTTCTGTACTCAAGGCATATGAGTATAGAATGGGAATAGAAGAGACATCAACTTCCAATCCCACTGCTGCCTTAGTTGCTGTAGAAAAATCAAAAAGATCAGCAGGCCGAACAAAAGAGATAGATTCATCTGATGAGACCTTGACACTCAATAAAAAGGAGTATACTACTGGAGACGTTGCGTTGTTATTGAATGGATTCAAGAAGTTCTACAAAAGAAAAATGAAGAAGAAATGCAACAATGCTTCTGCTTCTAACCCTACCTCTTATTCTCATGAAAGTAAGGATAATTATAAATCCAAACTAATGTATTATAACTGCAGGAAATTGGGACACTTCATCAAGGATTGCCCATATCCTAAAGTTGAGAAATATACAGAGGAAGAAAAGAAAGTAAGGAAAAAGAGGAGACATCAAAAGAGCAAACTACTGTTGGCTGAAGCTTAAAAGATAGCAGCCATTTACTCGTCTAATTCAGATTCAGGGACATCAGAAGATGACTTTGCTGAAGAGGAGACACCTGCACTGCTCTGTTTCACGGCCAGAGAATCAGAGGATTATGACAATGAGGTAACTCTCTCTGAAAATGAAAATGAGCTATTCAGTTCTTTGAACAAATGATGAAAAACAACACAAACGTTGTTGATGCATTTGCAAAGCTTAAGGAAGAGATGACTGTGCTGAAAAAGCAAAATTCTCTACTGAAACTTAACGTTGAAAAACCGCAAGAATCAGCTGAGTATAAACAGATTGCGCATGAGAATGAATCTCTGAAAGCAGAATGTGAAGTTTACAAAGGAAAAATCATGGAACTTGAAAAGATAATATCCACTCATTATAAGTCGTCTGTTGCATCAATGAACACAACTAATATACAGAAAACACCTTTAGTAAAAGAAAGTTTAGAACTGAACCGCACTGAAAAATTTACATCTGCTAATAACAACAATGTTATCTTGTATGTTTAGACAACTAAACCTACTTCACCAGAAAAAGAGAAAAATGAGAAGAAATCTCCAAAGGCTAAAAAGGATAAGGAGCCTAAAATTGAAAAACAGACTAGTAAAGCCAAACAACAGAATAGTCCCAAGAAGTCTGCTGATAAGAGAAAAAACAATCAGACTAGTAACAAGTCTAAGTCGTATGTTAATGAGCAAGTACGAACTAAACCTAAGAAGCAAAGAAATCATAGAAATGATAATGCTTGGTTTGGAAATGAGTCTTATTATGTGTAACCTGCTTATTCATCATATTATGCTGCACCTCATTATCCACCGTATTATGCTGCATATCCTGCTCATCATCTGATGCATGCTTATCCTGCTTATCATGCACCGTACCCTACTTTTGAGTATTACTCTCATCATAATAATTATCATAAAAATATTCATACTAAAACTTATGATGATTCAAGAGTAAAGAAATCACCACCAAACTCTACTGAACCTAAGAAGCCTAAGGTTTCCAAATCTTGGGTTGTCAAAGGTGACACTAATCCGCCAGGACCCTCTCAATAAAGGGTACCTAAAACAATTTTATTTTGTTTTGTAGGTTAGGATTAGGAGTAGGAGTAAAGTAGAGAAGAAATGGTACTTGGACAGTGGATGTTCGAGGCACATGTGTGGTGACATACATGAAATAACTGATTCTGCTGCCATAGACGGTCCAAATGTAACTTTTGGAGACAACAAAGAAGGCAAAATTGTTGCGTGTGGAAAGCTTATCAAAGGAAACAATGAGATATCTGACGTCTCATATGTTAAAGGCCTAAAGTACAATCTCCTCAGCATAAGTCAATTTTGTGACGAAGGATTTTCAGTTATCTTCTCATCAGATAAGTGCTACGTGGAGCAAATTGGAACAAAGTAGGTTATCTTATCTGGAAGACGACAAGGAAACATCTACATAGTTGACTGGAATTCCGTGGATAAGAATTCTAATGTCTGTTTGGTGGCCTCAACACCAAGTGAAGTTAGTTGGCTATGGCACAAAAGAATGAATCATTTGAATTTCCAGACCATCAACAGATTAATCAAGAATAATTTTGTAGAAGGAATTCCAAAGACAGTGATGAGCAAAGACAAGCTCTGTGATGCGTGTTAGAAGGGTAAACAAGTCAATTCATCTTTCAAAAGCAAGAATCACAAATCTTCAGCCAGAATTTTGGAGCTACTACATATGGACTTGTTTGGACCTATTGATCTTATCAGCAATGGTGGAAAGAAATACTGCCTAGCTGTTGTGGATGATTATTCAAGATTTACTTGGGTGATATTCATGAAAAAGAAGAGTGAAACCAAGGAACATCTTACTAATCTGATGGAGCTGATCCAGAATGAAAAGAGCTTGAAAATATTAAAGATCAGATCAGATAGGGGAACTGAGTTTACAAACTCTACTGTTGAAGAGTATTGTAATTCCAGAGGAATCAGTCATGAGTACTCTGCTGCCAGAACCCCTCAACAAAATGGAGTTGCTGAAAGGAGAAACAAAACTCTGAAAGAAGCTACCAGAACAATGATAGCTGAAGCAAAACTGTCTCAAAGATTTTGGACAGAAGACACAAATACAGCCTGCTACACCCAGAACAGATGGATGATCAACAAAAGTCAGAACAAGGCACCTTATGAACTGTGGAATAACAGGAAGCCTAATATTCACTATCTTAGAATATTTGGTTGTAAATGTTTTGTTTTGAATAATGGGAAAAATCACCTTACTGCTTTTGCAGAAAAGGCTGATGAAGCTGTTTTTGTAGGTTACCCTACTGTTAGTAAAGCCTACAGAGTATTTAACAAAATGACTTTACTTGTAGAAGAATCAATTCATGTAGTATTTGATGAACCTAATCAATCTTCTGAAAAGAATCAATGTACTAATCCTGATTTATCTACAGATCTTCAGAAATTGAACATGGAAAGAAAAGAAGAATATGTACCCATCATACTACCTGATCTCAACCAAGCTGATAACTCAAGTGCTGTTCAAAATTAGTCTATTGATTGTCTAACAGACGAGTTGCAAACAACTGACAGACCAGAGACTGTTCAACAGACTACTACTGAAATTCCAACAGTAGTGTTGCAAGATCAATCAAGAGGACAACATCCAGACTTGCAACCTGATCTAAGATGGCTCAGAGATCACCCACCTGATCTTGTGATTGGTGATCCACTGGATAGAGTAAGAACAAGAAGGTTAACAACAAATGAATCAATGTTTGTAAGTTTTCTTTCACAAATTGAGCCTAAACTGATTGATTAAGCTCTTAGTGATTCTCACTGGATTGAAGCAATGCAATAAGAGTTAAATCAATTTGAAAGAAATGAGGTTTGGTACTTGGTACCTAGACTTACTCATCAAAGAGTCATTGGCACTAAGTGGGTTTTCAGAAATAAAATGAATGAAGATGGTATTGTTACCAGAAATAAAGCAAGACTAGTTGCCAAATGTTACTGCCAAGATAAAGGCATTGATTTTGATGAGACATTTGCATCTGTGGCAAGGCTTGAAGCAATCAGATTATTCCTAGCCCATGCTGCTCACAAGAACTTCACTGTCTATCAGATGGATGTGAAGTCTGCTTTTCTCAATGGAGAATTGCAAGAAGAAGTGTATGTTGAACAACCTCCAGGTTTTGAAGTATATCAACAAGGAGACAAAGTGTATCGTCTGAAGAAAGCCCTGTTTGGACTGAAACAAGCACCAAGAGCATGGTATGATACTTTATCTGATTTTCTTTTAATTAAAGGATTTCGCAAAGGTAAATTTGATAAAACCTTGCTAACTATTGAATGGGATAATCATATATTGTTCAAATATATGTGGACGATATTATTTTTGGTTCAACTAACAAACATATGTGTGAGAAGTTCTCTAAACTAATGCAAAATAAGTTTGAAATGAGCATGATGGGAGAACTTAATTACTTTCTTGGATTACAAGTGAAACAGCTGCCTGATGGCATATTTATTAATCAAGCAAAGTACACAAAAGATCTGTTCAAGAAATTTGGTATGGAAACTAGCTCATCTGTTGCTATTCCAATGTCTACTGGACTTCACCTTGACAAGGATGAAGATGGAAAATCAGTGGACATTACCAAATATAGAGGCATAATTGGGTCACTGTTGTATCTTACTGCAAGCAGACCATATATTATGTATTTTGTTGGGGTTTGTGCGAGATTTCAATCAAATCCAAATGAATCTCATCTCTTAGCTGCTAAAAGAATATTAAGGTATCTAAAAGACACTCAAGAATTGGGATTGTGGTATCCAAGGGAATCAGGATTTGAACTTATTGGACTGCTGGCTGTATTGATAGGAAGAGTACTACAGGTACTTGTCAATTTTTAGGCAGTCGTCTGATCTCATGGATGAGTAAGAAATAGACTTCAGTATCCATATCTACTGCTGAAGCTGAATACATTGCTGCTGGAGCATGTTGTACACATATACTTTGGTTGATACATCAGCTAGAAGATTACAATCTCAAAATCACTGGAATCCCTATCTACTGTGACAATACAAGTGCAATCTCACTCCGTCGGAATACAACAAGTCATTCTAAGACTAAGCATATTGAGATCAAACATCACTTCATAAGAGATCATGTTGAGAAATGAAATGTCATTATTGAGTATGTTCATACAGACAATCAAATAGCTGACATTTTCACCAAACCATTAAGTGATGCAAGATTTTCTACTCTAAGAGTGGAATTAGGCTTGTTAAATTTGGATTCATAAGCTGGGGGTAACCTATCAGAAGACTAAGGTTCATCAGCTGAGTAATCTGATAACAAGTGTATTCTTCAAGAAAACTGACTCTCAACAGACTAGTTGACTGATAGATTCTTGAACTCAGGGGGAACGTGTAAGACGAGCGGTACTCCTGATTAAAAGATGAAATCTTCAATGACAGTTAGTTAGAGTTGCTTTATCAGAAGATTTGTTCTTAATTCTTGAAGACCTAAAGATTATTTATCTTGCTGGATTGACAAACAGCAAAGGAAGATCACTAGCTATTGGCTTTCACTAGTGATATATTGTATCAGACAAGTCATCTGTCAGATAAGTTAAACTTTACTCATCTGATACGTTATATAAGTGTTGTACTAAAAACGTTAAAATATAAAACACGCTTTTATGAGTAATAGATTGGTAACGTTTGGCATTCCCGCCTACTCTGACAATAATTAATAATATTTGAAATCCATAACTGTCGCACGTATATCTAACGGTTAGCGGGTATCTCGGCAACCGATGATTCCACTTAACCTATAAATCTAGATCTGATCAACAGAGTTCATTTACGCACCTCAAATATTAAAACTTGCAAGAAGTTACTAATTTTCTACTCTATTGAAAGCATTTATGCAAACTCTCTTATCTCTTAATCTTAGCTAAAAATGGCTGGAGCTGAAGAGGTACCTGAACTACGAAGTGTACCATGCCACTGGTACAAAGTTAATGAAGAATTTGATGGAAAAGCTTAAGGCTACTTCGTTGGTTGATGTGTTGGAAGCACACGAAGAAATGGTATTTCCAGGAGATGTAGCGGAGTTCTACAAGAATGTGAAGAAAGATATTGACAGCTTGACTATGGTGTCAACTGTTGCTGGAAAGAAGATTTGTATCTCTCCTACTGTGCTGAATACTGTTTATGGGTTGACAAACGAAGGAGGAGACGTTTCAACCTTGGGGAAACCCAAAGAGGATGAATTCTGGTTGTTAGCTGCCAAGAGTGGAGAACAGCTGACTGGGTCTATTAAGAAAACTCAACTGAAAGATGAATATCAGAGAATGGCTGATATTATCGCAAAGATACTGGAATGTTCAACCAGTGCCTTAGATGGGCTTCCAAAAAGACGCTATCATACTATGATATGCATTTACTATGGTCTGAAGGTGAACTGGGCTGTTCACATGTTTAGGATTTTGGCTAAGAAGAAGATTGGGCACGTAATTTTGCTTAGTCATCTGCTAATGGCTCTTGGATGCACACTTGGAGATGGAAAAGTGGTGCACAAGTTAAAAGAACTCAAGGTGTATGAGCCAGTTAAAGTTGAGGCAAAACCAGAAGCATCGCCTGAGAAGAAACAGCAGAAAAGAAAAGCTGTTGAAGCTAAGGAGCCTGCTGTTAAGGCTAAGAAAACAAATGCTGAATTCAAGGCTACTGAGCCTGCTGTTCAAACAGTAGCTAACCCTGCGGTTGAAACCAGAACAACTGACGTTGCGGATAACATTATCTCTGAAGTTGCCAGGGATATTGATGCAATTACAACAGAGGACTCTCCTGAAAGAACCATTTAAGAAGAAATACCTACTGAAAACATTTCAAAAAGAACAAGAAGTGCAATTAAAGATAATGTTGTCACAAAACTTGTTCACACAAAGGCAACTGCCAGAAAAAGGATACTCTTAGCAGAACATCATGTAACTTTTTCTGAGCGAGTAAGAAAAGATCCTCAGTCTGCTGAGAGACCAGCAGAATTAGTGAAGAGGTTTGATACTGCAAATCAGACGACAACTGAGGTATCTGCACCTCAAGCTGGTCAGACTACTGTTCCAACAGACAAGTCTGCTGAAACACCAGCTGCCAGAAGGAAAAGAACTGGTAAGGCTAGGATATCAAAATACCACAAGAAAAAGCGAGAAGAGGCTGAGCAAAAGAAGAAGGATGAATCCGAGCTAAAGGCAGCTCTTGAAGCCAGCAAAGCTGAAGCAGAAGTCAAGAACTTGACTAATGCAGAGTTAGCCAAAGCTCTTGAGGAAAGGAAGGCAGACGCTCGTGGCCCCAAAAGAAGCGGTGGTATAGTGATAGGTAACCCTAAGGATTCAAAGTTTGTTATGCCTTGTCCCGAACCTGTGCTGAAGAAAAATAAAGAAGTAAAAAGGGCACTTGAGATAGTGAAAAATGACCATGCTGTGTTTGCAAGGTTTGAGGAAGAATCGGAGAGGTACAACACACTTCTGCAATCAAAGAGTATGTTCCTAGCATAAAAGATCAGATACAATCGCTGGAGGAACTACGGATTGAAGAAAACCAGTGAAGAATTCAGAGCCTGGAATGAGGCTACTGCTGAAGAGCGTTGGGTGCTGAATTGGCTGCAAACCAATGACATTCAACAAGCTTTGGACTCTGATTTCTTCCATGACAGAGTACATGAGTACGTGAAGCTCATTGTACAGAAAGAATCCACAGCTCTGCGAGAATCAATGACAAACAAACCCAAAAGGGGTGAAGACTTAGCAGAAAGAGATGTGAAGATAGCAGTTTGCGTAACCTTGGACAAAGGGTGGAAAGATCGAGATACGGACAAGGAACATCAAGTGATCTACCAAACCTACCGAGCTTACATCATATTGCTTTTGGTTCAACAATCAGCAAATACCAAGAACCTTTCAACTTACATCAGACGACCTTGCCGTTTGTACCTGGAGATTTTATTCATCATAAAACAGTTGTGTCTACTGATTGTGTTGATTTTATTCATGTTACAGATGTTGGTGCTGATCTAAATCAAACAATGAAGGACTCATCTGAAGAACTACACATTGCTGATTCTCAAGTTCTACTGGATGCAGTCATCACAGAAAAGGAGCCTTTAGCTATTACCTGGAAGGCTGAAGCTACTCCTGCAAAAGAAGGAAGTGCCATTCCTACCAACTCAACTGACAATGTTCAATCAACAATCATGGAGTCCATGAAGGCATTGATTGAAAATGCAATGAAAGAGATGGAGGAAAAGAACAAGAAGCTACTGCATAAATTTGAAGAAGCTGCTTCCAGACTTGTTCAGAGCACTGTTCAAAGCATCCCACAACATACTGATAATTTTGTGCTGTTGAAAGAAGGCTTAATTACCTTGACAAATCAAGTTAGTGGTACGAAGACTGATATTCAACAAATCCATGAAACCATTCAGAAAATGAGGATGATTTGTGAAGGTTAACCAAGCATTTGTGAATGCTACAGAGTCTACTGAAGAAAAAACAACAAATCTAATTCAAGGCTTCAGATAGGTGCAGAGGTTACAACTCTCCATCACAACCTGGACTATATGAATGATCAAGTTGCGGTACTGATGGTTAATCCGAAACAACAAGCACTACAACTGTCTGCAATGGATCTCAACATCAGATTGCTATGCAATGCAGTCAATATTACTCCTGTTCAAGCTGAGGAACTCGACCCTGCTGATGATGACAAAAAGGGGGAAGAGGAATCTGCTAACAAGAAGAATGTTACTGCTGAAGCTATTGAAGTAGTTCAAAGTTCTGAAGAGGCAACAAATAAGCCTGCTGAAGATACTATGGTTGCTGATGAAGCTGAACAGACTGCTGAAGCTACTGAAAATGTTGATGATAAAGCTAAAGAAGAAGAACTCAAGGATACGGCAAAGGAAGACAAAAGGATTGCTGCTTCTAAGGATTCTACTGAAGAACAGCTAGATCCATTCAGAAAGACAAAAAGAATAGAGGAAATAAGAGCTAGAATTGAGGCTGCTGACAAAGCCAAGAAACGAGTTCTAACTTTCTCTAGTGGTGAAAGTGAAGATGATGAAGTAGAAGAAGAAGAATAAGAAGACTAATTTACTTCTCTTTATCACTTTGTAAATTTTTTTGTAACTTTTCAATCTTCTTGTAATCTGATGTAATTGTAATATGTTCTAAATCAATAAAAGATTACAAATTCCAACTCAATTTCTATCTCAGAAATTTTGTGTGAAGACTTAACTTTAGTTTAGTTACATGTACTTGGATAAAGTGTTGTCATCATCAAAAAGGGGGAAATTGTTGGATGAAGATGAAGAAGTGAAGGGATGTTTTGATGATTTCCAAAAGTCATTAGCTAAGTAATGGAAGCTAGCAAGCCTCCGGATTCAATCTGAGAAGACAAGTAAAAATCAGAAGGGTTGAATTTTGGTCCAGAAGACTACTGATCTGATGCTGAGTACGGAATCAGACTGGTGGATTTCAGCAGAGTCAAATCAAATGAGTTCGATTTGAATCAGCAAATTGTTCATCAGCAGAGTGGATTCGATCAGCAGAGTGGAAGTGATCAGGAAGTTATTACAATGACAATAAATGCACTTGGTGTAATAAATGCTATAAGAAGAGGGTATTAATGACAAATGATTGAAGAGAAACCTCGGATCAGCAAGGTGCATTTAATGCGATGTGACAAAAAGTACAGCAGAACTATACAGTGAACAGTTGCAGAAGCCGTTCTAAAACAAGGACCACTGCTCGAGGAAGATCTGAAAATTTGTCTTACTTCAATGGACAGAAATTCAAATTCACGAGTATAAATAGATCTGCATTCAAGAGTTAGAGACAAGAAGAACACAACAACTGAGAGAGAATTCAAGCGAGCAAATTTTCTAAGTCTCCAAAACTTAAAAATAGATCACCATCAGCCGAGTCATCTGTTGACAAAGCCGAGTTGAAGAAACAAAGCAAAAACTAAATCTGAGTGATTTCTGTAAACTGTGAGTGTTGTGCGAAGTGTATATCCATCTTTGTGGGTGATATAACTTCATAGTATAGGTTTTCTTTGTGATCTACTATAGCGAACTTGTGGCTTTATCATTTGTTGTAAAAGCGCAAGTAGAGTGTACTATTTACTTTATGTTCATAGTATAACCCAATATCTTCGTGATTTGGAAGAGTGGACTAAAAGACATTCCTGTCTATATAACCACTATAAAAATTCTTTGTGTTGGTTTACTTGCATATTTTATAAGTAACCAAACCTTGAAAAGATAAAAGATTTTTAAAAACGAGTTTCCAAAACTGGGGATAAAAATATTTTAAGTAAGAAAATAACTTGTTTGAAAAACACTTGACAAATCCGCTGCATACAAGTTTCAAACCCTGATTTAAATTGAAACAGATAAGTAAAACAGATGAGTGGTCAACTTCGCTGTTTAAGCTGAGTGCGCAATCATCAAAGTTGTCTCACCGGTTCGTTTAACTTACTCTACTGAAAAGAAAAGTTGGAGAAATTTTAAAAAGTAAAGAGGTCTATTCACCTCCCCCCTCCTCCTTTAGACCTCAATTGACCACTTGGGACCAACAAGTGAATTAATTCAGTGAACCTTTAATCATTTACAATTACCATATACAACATGATCCCTCCATTAATTAAATTCCCAGTCGAGACATAAGGGCTTTGGACTTTTCATCGGTTCCCTTTCTTCGTCTCGACCTTATGTATTCTGATCTCGAAACTAATCCCTTTGACTTAACTTTTATGAGCTACTTTCATAAATTCATTAGGCACCTCGGCCGAGGGTTTTACAGGAATTTGTTTCTCACAAATATTCATAGGAAAAATTCACAACCTATCAAGTCGGGTCAATGCATCATCTGTTGATGATATGATCCTATACACGAGTTCCCCTATACCCAACGTGAATCCATAGAGACCTTCTGGTAATCTCCAGTTGGTCGGAACGAAAGTCAATGCATAGAAGTTCTCGCACCAGATAAACCCTATCACCTCAAGTAATAAGGATCGTTCCTCGTACACTATTGCAAATAGGAATAACTTCGACCTCGATTAATGATTACCGCTTCCATGGTGAGTTATTTCCTAGTTAGTGTATTCAGTGCACTTGCCATCCCAGCAAGCCACCCACTTCTGTGTATCGACTCTCCTAGTCACTCTCCTGGACCCCAACGTTCTCCAGTTCATCGGAGTATACACATTAGTGAGAGTCTAACTGAATCCAATGATGTCCCATCTCAAATGGACTCTACGACTCTTGAATATGTTCTAGATTACGGCCTTGGAAATCAGTCCACGGGTTGTCCCATAGTCCTGTGATCTAAGGACTTCCATCCTTATGTTTAGATAATTATTACATAAGATTAAGATGACCATTATAAATAAGGTGCATTTATTAATCTAAATTGAATAGTTCCTTATTTATTACAATAAATAGCAGTCATACAGTTGGCTAGCCGGATACTATTTCTATCAATCTCCCACTTGTACTAAAGCCAACTTCCTATGTTCTTGATTCCCATCTTATTCAGATGTTTCTCGAATGCCTTTTGAGCCAGTGGCTTTGTCAGCGGGTTCGTCGTATTGTCTTCTGAGTTGACACGTTCCATCATTATCTCTCCTCTACCAATGATATCCCTTATCAAATGGTATCGTCTCAGTATGTGCTTTGATTTCTGAAGAGATCTCGGCTCTTTGGCTTGCGAGATAGGTCCGTTATTATCACAGAAGATAGTAATGGGCTCGGCAATGCTAGGTACCACATCCAATTCTTGGATGAATTTTTTCATCCAAACACCTTTGCAGCTTCACTCGCTGCAATATATTCTACCTCGGTGGTTGAATCTGCGGTAGTATCTTTCTTGAAGCTCTTCCAGCTTACCGCACCACCATTGAGGCAAAAAACATATCCAGATGTTGACACGAAGTCATCTACATCTCATTGGAAACTTGAATATGTAAAGCCTTCTAATTTCAATCCTCTTCCGCCGTATACCAGGAACAATTCCTTAGTCCTTCTCAGGTACTTCAGAATTATCTTTACGGCTATCCAGTGCTGATCTCCTGGATCAGGCTAATAGCGACTAGTTATGCTTAGAACGTATTCTACGTCTGGTCTAGTACATAACATACCATACATTATGCTTCCTATAACGGAGGCATATGGTATTTGAGACATTTTACGTCTTTCTTCAGGTATCTTTGGGGCCATAGACTTAGAGAGTGCAATTCCATGTCTCATTGGAAGCAATCCTCTCTTTGTTTCTTCCATATTGAATCTCTTCAGTATTTTGTTTATGTACTGCGATTGGGAGAGGCCCAGCAATCCCTTTGATCTATCTCTGTAGATCCTTATACTTAGTACGAAGGATGTTTCTCCCAAATCCTTCATTGAGAATTGTGTAGACAACCATGCTTTCGTTTATGATAACACCATCGCATTATTTCCAATGAGAAAAATGTCATCAACGTAAAGTACTAAAAATTCAACTGTACTCTCACTGACTTCCTTGTACACACATGGTTCAAATATGTTTTTGATGAATTCAAAGGTTTGGATTGTATCGCAAAGCGAATGTTCCAGCTTCGGGAAGCTTGCGTCAGTCCATAAATGGACCTCTGGAGTTTGCTCACCTCCTGCTCATCTCCTTTGGATGCGTATCCTTTTGGTTGCTCCATGTAGATCTCCTTGTCAATGTCTCCATTGAGAAAGGCGGTATTAACACCCATTTGCCATATCTTGTAGTTATACCACGCAACTATGGCTAGCAAGATCCGAATTGATTTAGGCATTGCGACGGGCGAGAAGGTCTCTTCAAAGTCAATGCCTGGTCTTTGAGTATATCCTTTCGCTACTACTCGCGCCTTGTGGGTGATTACCTCTTCGTTCACTCCAAGCTTCCGCTTATAAATCCACTTGCAACCCATGGGAGTCACTCCCACGGGTGGATCTACCAGGGTCCAGACCGTGTTAGAGTGCATGGAGTCCAACTCGGATTCCATGGTTTCGCGCTATTTTCCTGAATCTATGTCCAACATAGCTTCTTCGTAAGTCCTTGGGTCATTTAAAGACTGTCCAGTCTCATGCACCAGACCGTAGTACGTACCTTTCGGGTCTTCTACGTTGTCTTTCTAACCTTCGAAGTATTGGTGTTCTTTCTGGTGCATTTTCACGCTCTTGTTCTCCCACTGCCTGTGGTGACGGGTGAGCTTTCTCGACCTCTTCGGCCTTTTCAGCTTCAGTGACCTCATCCAGTTCTATGTTGTGTTCTTTCTTGTCCAACAAGAAATTCTTCTCCAGAAAGTGTGCGTTCCTTGAAACAAACGTAGTTTGCCTTGACGGATCATAGAACTCGTATCCAATTGAGTTTTCTGGATACCCCATGTTGGTCCCAAGTGGTCAGATGAGGTCTAGAGGGGGGGGGGGAGGGGTGTGAATAGACCTCTTCAAATTTATCTTTTAAAAATTCTCTAGCTTTTCTGTCAGCAGACTAAGCTGATCAAGAATTGTAAGTTGACTAAGCTGATCTCGCGCAAAGCTTTGAACAGCAGAGTTGACCACTCTTCTGATTTTACTTTGCTGATTTTATCAAAATCAGAGTTTTAAATTTACTAACTTGCAGTTGATTTTTCTAGTGTTTTTCACAAGTAGTTTTCTTAACTTAGAAAAAGTTTTATCCCCAGTTTTGCAAACTCCTTTTTAAAGCTTTTTAACAGTTAACCTTTTCGTGTTAAAGTATGCTCTTTGAAATATGCAGAAAGTAATGCAAGTATAACACAAAGGATTTTTATAGTGGTTATATGGATAGAAATCCTTTAGTCCACTCTTCCAAGTCACTTAGATCTTGGTTATCCTATAGTCACACAGATTACAGTATACGCTGCTTGCGCCAAACAACAAATGAAATGGCCACAAGTTCACAATAGGAAATCACAAAGAAACTCCTACTCTCTGAAGTAATATCACTCACTTAGATGGATATCTACTTCTCACAACACGTTTCTCACAAAATCACTCAGATTTGTATGTATATTTTGTTTTCTCTCTATTCTGCTTCGTCAACAAATGACTCGGCTGATGAGTGTTCTGTTCTTGAAGTTGAGACTTAGAAGAATTCTGCTTCGATTTTAATCTCAGTTGTGTTGCTTCTTCTTCTTCAACTCTTGAACTGAACTATTTATACTTGAGATTTGAAAATCTGCCCGTTGAGAGATCGACAGGTGTTCAAATCCTCGAGTACTGGTCCTTTCTGCAGAAACGGCTACCTGCGACTGAGCACTATACGCTCTGCTGTAC
This sequence comes from Penstemon davidsonii, assembly GCA_034814905.1. Taxonomy (NCBI): domain Eukaryota; kingdom Viridiplantae; phylum Streptophyta; class Magnoliopsida; order Lamiales; family Plantaginaceae; genus Penstemon; species Penstemon davidsonii. Next base: position 34,546 of record JAYDYQ010000192.1, read on the forward strand.
CTTCTGTCAGTTCGCATTAAATGCACCAAGCTGATACGAGGTTTCTCTTCAATCATTTGTAATAAATACCCTTCCTCTTCAGCATTTATTACTCCAAGTGCATTTATTACCGTTGCAATAACTTCTGATCCACTTCCACTCTGCTGATCGAAATCACTCGTCTGATGTACACTCGGCTGATCCCAAACTTGAACTAATCTGATTTGAGTCGGCTGAAAATCCACCAGTCTGATTCCTTTCTTCAGCAACAGATCAGTAGTCTTCTGGACCATATTTGACTCGTCTGAAGTAAATTCTTCCTTGGTCAAATATCTTCTAAGGTTTGTACTAAGTTTCCATACTTAGCTGATGACTTTTGGGAATCATCAAAACCTCCCTTCACTTTAAAGTCTTCATCTTCATCCAACACCCCACGAATTTGCACAAAGTGGATTTAGTTTCCAACTTATCTCCTACTAGCTTCTTCACGTAAGCGGGATATCCCCAAACGCGCATGAATGCGTATGAGAGTGCCTTGCCAAACCACATTTCATATGGTGTCTTTTGTACGGATTTAGAAAGTACCATATTCAGTATCTTCGTTGCCGCGAGGAGGGCATGTCCTCAAAATGAAAGAGGAAGATCAGTGGCACTCATCATGGATGTAACCATGTCCATCAAGGTTTGATTCCTTCTCTCAACTACTCCATTTAATTGTGGTGTAGCAGGACGAATCCACTGAGACAATATTCCATGCTCTACAAGATAATTGAGAAATTCGTTACTAAGAAACTCGCCACCTCGATCAGAACGAAGAGCCTTTATTGTGTGACCGAGTTGGTTTTCTACTTCCATTTTGAATTCTTTGAATCGCTCAAAGACTTCAGACTTGTGTTTCAACAATAACACATACCCATAACGACTATAGTCGTCAGTGAAGGTAATGAAGTAATCGTAGCCACATCGGGCACTCTTTCTTAGTGGTCCACTTACGTCAGTTTGTATCAAGTTCAATGTCCTTGTGGCTCGCTCGGGGTTTACTTTAAATGGCAGTTTAGCCATTTTACCCTTAAGACATGGTTCGCAAGTTGGCATTTCATCAATGTGCTTTATTTCAAGTGCGCCAGATGAGGCTAACTTTTGAATCCTTGACTTGGATATGTGTCCAAGTCGAGGGTGCCATAATTGGGCTGAAATTTGATTATCTTGTTTTCTTTTGTTTTGTTGTACGTGCATTACTAATTTAGGTGGTTCTATGGTGTATAGTCCATTCTTTAATGTACCAGTTATAAACAAACGATCATTATTAAATAATGAAAATGAACCTTTATTAATTGAAAAATTAAAACCTTCATTATCTAAAACAGGAATGGAAATAATGTTTTTCACTAAACCAGATACATAAAGAACGTTCCTAAAGACTAAACTATCACCACCTAAATCTAACTCCACTTAGACTATGGCCTCGACAGCAACTCTAGCTCCATTGCTAAATCGCAGAATCCAATCCCCAAGCCTAAGTTGCCTTGTTGCTCCCATCGTCTGTAAATCATTACAAATATGAGAACCACAAGCAGTGTCCAACACCCATGATGCACAATTAATTGATAAATTAACTTCAACAAGGAATATACCCTTGGAGTTCTCCAAGAACTCCTTCCAGTTTCTCTTCCTTAGCATTGTGCAGTAAGGAGTTCCGTTTCCCACTTTCTTAGATTTTGATTGCTGCCCAGTCTTTGCATCACCACTTGGATTTGCTTTTTTTCCAAAAAAAACATCATCTTCTTCAAGCATTTCCAGTAAATCATGTACAATGGTTTATCTCATTTGGTTATTCAAGTCCATGATAAACCTGCAATATGATCTAGGAAGAGATTGAAGGATTACATCCACGCTAAAATCATTGTCCAACACGACACCCATGTCATCGAGTTCAGAGAGAAGTCGAATCATTTGTGTACGTGGATTCCGATAGGAGTTTCGAGTTTTTTCCTTGCTTGCAAGAGTTCTCTTGTTATCCCAAATCTGCGATGACCATCTCGAATCCCATAAAGAGTTTTTAGGTTCGAGAGAATCTCTTTCGCGGATACCATATGCTCATGTTGTAACCGTAGATCAAGTGACATGAATTTCAACATGTAATCACGAGCTAAGCTATCATCCAATTTCCACTTGGTGATGTTTTTTCGCAGCTTGATTGGTGTATCATGTGGAATGTCAATGGGTGGAGGTGCAGACAAAACGTATGAAATGTTTTCAGCATCAAATAGTCCATTCAAGTAGTGCGACCAAAAATGCATATTTGGTCCAGTTAAAATATTATGTTCAAGTGATGAGATGGAAAGTGCTCTAAGTTCTTTAGATATTATGATATGTTTATACAAAACGACGATAAAAGAAATAAATACGCGGCAGATGAATGTTTAATGCACAATTTACAAACATGTGTTTTATTTGCAAATTACTCCCACTATTTTAATCAAAATCTTATGCCCCCACATAAGTTTCGGGAATATTAAAATATCCTAGCGGGCTCAAGGCCCAAATGCAATCTCTCAGTACCCGTGACTCTTTGGTCATACCAATGATTCACTTGGTGGGCGACTGCGTCGCCGGTTAACCATCGCAGCTAACCCTTGAGTTCATTTAGCCTTGTTTTTTTTATGGACCCACGAATCGTGAGACATCCATACTTACTAGTGTTAAATTATGTCCAATACTCGTGGAGAGAATTATTTCAATCCTAAACGCCCCTCGACTCGTGAGACAGAGCCTAGAACCTTGTTATCCCCTTCCTTGTTACTAAACTGTACATCGAGTCAATAGACACACCATCTTCCTATACCTCGACCCACGACTCGTGAGACATCGAGATATATTAGTACGATGTGCCTAAGACCTAGTAATTGGATAGGCTCGGGTCATAGACAACATTCTTACGCATCAGTTAATCGATTTAATATTATTATTGAATTTTAAGTTCAATTGGAGGATTTTATGAAATGTTCAAGTGCGAGGTCTCATTAGATTATGCTTTATCTTGTTTACATTTTTTATTCTAAGCATGCATTACTTACATCAAAGAATATACAGAAAAGTAAACATACAACACCTAGCATTGCATAATATGATTGATCGATTGCCCATCCTATGCGATCTATCACGAGCCAAGTGATGGACCAATTGGTCAGTCTAGGGCCTTCACTTGTAATTTCACGTAATCTATTCGATACAACACCTAATCTATTATATTTTGTAGTCCCATGCATAGATGGGCCTTCACTTGTAATTTCACATTCTTCTGGATTGGGCCTCCATGTCCTCCAAGTTAATGGGCCTCCATGTGGATCTGCAAAGTCTCCATGAGGTCTTCTAGGCTCCAAGCCCATTCTAAGTCTAACTTAATGCCCTATTCTATCACATCTTAGTTGTACAAAGAAGGGGAACCAATCAGGCCCCTTTAGTTACATCGCATAAAAATAAACCAAATACAACACAGGGCTTAAGGGCAATATCGATCAATACACACATTCACTCAAGAACATGCATAAATCACATAAGGGGAAAAATATAAATTTATAGGCTTCTTAAAATTTTAATTCATAAAAATTATCCACGAAGGTCGCGCGTGTGCTGCATGCGGTAGTCGCTTCTGCGGGTGGCAGCGTGCTGCTATGCATGCCAGCACGCGGGAGACAGCTCATAGGTTGCTGCCGTGTGCTGCTCGCGCAGCCAGCGCGCTGTTCATGCATTGCTGCGTGCGACAGCTCACGGTGGCCGCGTAGCCGTGGTGCGCTGCCGCGCATAGCCGCGTGCCACGGTGGTTGATCAATTTTTTTTCCGTTTACTTAATTTAAATCAAAACCAGCATTTTAATTAAATCTTACCGAAAATAAAAATAACATGATAAAAAATACGAATCGAAATATTCCTTTTAACTCCAAGTTAAAACTTTTCTGTTCTAAAACATGCATAGTAAAAGAACTAGCCAAACAATAAATCAAACGTATGATTTAATCACAGAATTTGCAAATTTATATATATACATAGCCATATTTGGCTCTGATACCACTGCTGGAATTCTATAGGAAAAATGACCCTTCAGGCAGCGGAAAACAATAACTTTTAAAGGTCTCCTAGAGAATCTTGCCAGGATACAATCCAGATGTATATATATAAATATAAAAATGTTAAATAAACTTTAGCAATAAAGTTATACCAATCTCCTTGCAAATCCAAGCTCGGCAAAAGGGTAGATGAACTTTCTCCTTTCTTTTGCACCTTTGATCCCAAGCTTCGTATAGCGTCCCACGTGTTGTGCCTCTATGAGTTGATACACCACAATATCACGAAAACCTTAATAATACTAATCGGCTAGAACATAGAAATTATGAAGAACTAAACTAGAGAACAAAATAAGCAAAAATCGAAATCTCTTTCTCGGGAGAGAGAGAGAGGGAGAAGAGGGAAAGTTTTCTTGCTTTTCAAGACTTGTGTTAGATGTGAATCTTAGATCTATATCTCTTCTTGATATACATATATATATATATATATATATGCTTATCTCATAATTCAATTAGGAATATGCTTTAAACTCTAACTGTTCTCTTTTCCTACATGGGCTAGGGCCCTTTAATTGGAAGACCAAGTCTTCTAATTAATTAATGACCCATCCATTTAATTAATTAAGGCCCTATTTAATTTTCCAATCAAATAGTCTAATTAATTAATTAAGTTCTTATTTAATTAAATTAGACTCTAAGCCCATTTAATAAAATATTTATTTCTATAATTAATTAAATCCAATTAAATTAATTAACTTATAAATTAAATTTCAATATAATTTATAATCTTGATCCAATCCAATTGGATCTCGCCCTGCTCCAATTGGGTAGAACCAGTCGATCAATTTATTATTTGTTTATTTGTTTTTACTTCATGTGTATTATGTATGCCTCCGTAGGTTCACCACATAATTGGTTGTGGGTTATATTTCAATATTTATTTAATTATGCGAGTATGACATACTCTAAATCAATCGAAGACTCTGTCGACTGATCATTCCAAAATTGGCACCTCTCCCAATTCGGGAATTATCCCACACTCCACAGTCGATGTCTGGCCAAAAGCTTGTAGACCCCAATCACTGGTGAAATAATTCGGTGAACCTTTAATCATTTACAATTACCATATACGACATGATCCTTCCATTAATTAATATCCTAGTCGAGACATAAGGGCTTTGGACTTTTCATCGGTTCCCTTTCTTCGTCTCGATCTTATGTATTCTGATCTCGAAACTATTCCCTTTGACTTAACATTTATGAGCTTTCATAAAGTTGTCAGGCACCTCGATCGAGGGTTTTACCGGAATTTGTTTCTCATAGAGATTCATAGTAGAAGATCACAACCTATCAAGTTGGGTCAACGGATCCTATGTTGATGGTATGAACATGCATGCACGTTCCTTTATACCCAACATGAATCCACATAGACCTTCTGGTAGACTCCAATCAGTCGGGACTCACATCAAAGCATAGACGTTCGTGCACCAGATTGTAGGACCTCGGGCGCTACCAGTTGCCCCAAAACTAATTGGTCTTTGGAAATGCGCATACCCTTCCCTTATAGTGCATTCACACAAGCGCCCATGATATTCGATTGTGACTCCACCCGCACACTCAGTTTGGGTGCCACAAGACAATTGCTGTCACCCGCACACATAGTTTGGGTGCCCAACAATCTCCCCCTCAGCAATTGCTCCAGCTAGGAATTGAACACGTGACCTTGGCTCTTATACCACTTGTAGGACCTCATGCGCTACCAGTTGCCCCAAAACCAATTGGTCTTAGGAAATGCGCATACCCTTCCCTTATAGTGCATTCACACAAGTGCCCACGATATTCGATTGTGACTCCACCCGCACACTCAGTTTGGGTACCACAAGACAATTGTTGTCACCCGCACACATAGTTTGGGTGCCCAACACAGATAAACCCTATCATCTCAAGTAATAAAGATCGTTCCTCATACACTATCGCAAATAGGAATAACTTCAACACCAATATGAGACGACCGCTTCCATGGTGAGTTATTTCCTAGTTGGGGTATTCAGTAGACTTGCCATCCCAGCAAGCCACCCACTTCTGTGTATCAACTATCCCAGTCACGCTCGTGGACCCCAGCGTCCTCCAGTTCATCGGAGTATACACATTAGTGAGAGTCTAACCGAATCCAATGATGTCCCATCTCATGTGGATTCTACGACTCTTGAATATGTTCTAGATCACGACCTTAGAGATCAGTCCACGAGTTGTCTCATAGCCCTGTGATCTAAGGACTTCTATTCTTATGTTTAGATAATTATTACATAAGATAAAGATGGCCATTATGAATAAGTTGCATTTATTAATCTAAATTGAATAGTTCCTTATTTATTACAATAAATAGCGGCCATACAGTTGGCTTGCGGGAGAGTATTTCTGTCAACTGGGAAACCAATTAATGGAAGGATTATGTCATACATGGAAATTGTAAAGGAGAAAAGGTTCACTGAATTAAGTCACCTGAGATTGGGCTTCACGGTCTTATGGCCAGACAACGACTGCGGAGTGTGGAAGAATTTCCAAAATTAGCAGGGGTGCTGATTTGAGGAATGGTCAATTGACAAAGTGTTCAATTGACTTTAAGAGTAAGTGATTACTTGATTAACTGAACGAAAGTTTGAGATGGATTCGGTTAGACCCTTACGAGTATGTATACTATGATGAACTGGATGACGCTGAGATCCACGAGCGTGACTGGGATAGTCAATACACACAAGTGGATGCCCTGCTGGGATGGCAAGCGCACTGAATACCCCAACTAGGAAATAACTCACCATGGAAACAGTAGTTGCATATCGGGATGAAGTTATTCCTATTTGCAATAGTTTACGAGGAACGATCCTTATTACCTGAGGTGATAGGGTACGAGTCTACCATAAGATCTCTGTGGATTCATGTTGGGTATAAAGGAACGTGCATGCATGTTCATATCATCAACAGAGGATCCGTTGACCCAACTTAATAGGTTGGGAGCTTCTTCTATGAATCTCTATGAGAAACGTATTCCCGTAAATCTTCGGTCAAGGTATCTGACGGCTTTATGAAAAGTAGCTCATAAAGGTTAAGTCAAAGGGAATAGTTTCGAGACCATAATACATATAGTCGAGACAAGTAAGGAAACCGATAAAAGTCCATAACTTTAGTCTTGATTGGGAGACCAACTAATCGAAGGATTAAGTCGTACATGGACATTGTAAAGGAGATAAAGGTTCACTGAATTAATTCACCTGTGATTGGGCTTCGTGGGCTTGTGGCCAGACATCGACTGCGGAGTCTGGAAGAATTCCCAAATAAGCAGGGGTGCTGATTTGAGGAATTGTCAATTGACAAAGTGTTCAATTGACTTTAAGTGTAAATGATTACTCGATTAATTTAACGAAAGTTTTATAACCCACGATCCATTATGTGGTAGACCTATGGGGACATACACAATACACTTGGAGCGAAAACAAGTGAAATGAAGAAATGTGGGATCGACTAGATCGACCCAAGTGGGCATGAGATGATCTAGTTAGATTGGACCATCTGATAAATTAAATTGGATTTAATTATGAGAAGTAATTAATTAATTAGATTTGAATATTAATTAATTAATTAAATATATAAGATTTAATTTAATTTATGGGAGTGGGTTTAATTAAATGGACTTGGAGTCCAAATTAATAAAATGGGTCAATTAGTTTGGAGAATAATTGGAGCCCGTATTTAATAAATAGACTAGACCCTTGAATTAATTGCAAAATTGGTCTTGCAAATTAATTAAGGCCTAGCCCAATTAAAATGAAAGACTTGATCTTGTTGGACAAGTAATAGGAGTCTTCCAATGTGAACATAGTTTGAGAGATATATAAGGAATCTTAGATTCCTAGTATCTATAAATAAGACTTAGTAGTTTTGGAGATTAAGATATACACTTTAGTCTTCTACTCAAAAGTTAAAACAAGAAAATCCGTAGCCACTCCTAAGCACAAAGTTATCGCCCACTCCTAGTGCAAGAAGTCTATAGCTTCTTTTTCTTACAGTTTCACGTCTAATTTTTTTGTGTTCTAGCCGGTCAAATAAATTAGAGTATTCGTGTAATTATGGTGTACTGAACCGTAGAGATGCAACACGTGTGGCATTTTACAAAAGTAGCAAATCCACTTTTCGGAGAAATGATGGGGCGATTTTGCCGTCAAAGTTCTACACAGATCCAAATATACAGAGTTGCTTTTGAAGTGCAAGGAGTGAGGTATAAATTAGTTTAGTTTTTTCTATTGATTGTTTATATTAGTTTAAATATACCGGATTATTTCCCGTCAAGATTCCCAAGGGGAGCCAAAAAAAATTATATTTTCATTGCCCGAGGCTCGTTTTTCCATAAGAATCCCAACAATGGTATCAGTGACAAATTCGGTTCTATATTTAAACTAATTAGCTGATGTGGGATATTGCATACAACTCCAGATCAGAATTATCCCCTCTGCTCAAGATCGATCCTATTTGATCAAGATCGATCCCGATCACTTAGAGGCCTTCATCGATCAAGATCAAGACAATCATTTCAGATCCGGGAAGGTCAGAAGAAGCATTATCGATCTACACGTCCGATCACAACTGCCAGATCAACTCCTAGGCCGCACCTGGCCTTGGGCCTTAGGGCTCTATCATGGAGACACATGAAACTCTATAAATACTAGTACTTTTAATGATGTAAAGGACCCCGGGGGGAGAGGCTTTTCTACACTGTGCTGTTCGGACTAGCTAGAGCAATAGACTCTTCTTGTATTACTTACTTGTATACGGCATCCTATAGCTTTGGATCATACCCTCTTTTGTACAGTTCTAGATCGATAAAACTAATAAATCAGTATTTACCCGATTTACTTATTCTTGTTGGTTCTTATTTACTATTTTTCGTGTTCTAACGAATTATGGTCAAATCAGTAGGCGCCCACTGAGGGGCCTGGTCGATAGCTAGATCGAAATATGCCTAACACGAAGAATACCAGAAGTGCCAGGATACTCGAGATGGGTCAACCTTCTGCCCATCTTGCAAGATTTGATCTTGAGCTACAATCTCCGAACCGAGAAATCAAGGCTCAAATTCAGCCAAAATGGAAAAACTAGTATTTTTACGTAAAAACTCAATTGAGCATTCTGGAATCACTTTCATCAAATTTGTTGTTGATTGATGTTCCTACAGTTATGATTGGAGATTATACATCACTTTGGGGATCAATTTCTGAGATTGGGAGGATTAGTTTCGGATTTAATCAATTGGAACGTTGGAATTGAATTTGGGAATTTACGCACATGGAGATCCATGTTCGTTGAATTGGTTTGATTGCAACTGTATTTCTTCAATTCCTCACGTATTTCAGATCGAAATTACTTCTATTGCTTGGGTAATTAATCAATTTCAGGTTTAATTTATTAATTTGGGACTTTATTTTTTGGGCTTCACTTCGGACTTATGCGATCAGTAAGATTTCCCAGCTCTTGTGCATATTTCGTTCATATCTCTTGATAGTTGAGATTAATTAATTGATTCTAGTGGTTGTGAGCTACATTTATCAATTAATTCTAGTGGTTGCTTGATTCTGCCTTTATTTCCATTGGTTCATTTGTAAGAATTACTTCATGCTGCATGCTTGGGTTGAGATCATTTACTTTCAGCTGCTAGCTTGAAATTGTGTTGGTTGCTTGATTCTCCAATAAACCATTGGTTGTAATTGTGAAATTTAAGGTGGGCTGTTTTGCTAATTAACAGTGGAGCCTCGCGAATTACTTGAGATTAAGCTGCCTGCTTCTTAATTATTTTAATTTGAGCTGATTGCTTATGGTGGAGTTCTCACGAATAATTGATATTAAAGAGTAAAATCTTTTGATATAACCCAATGTTCGAAAATGGAAAAGAAAAAGAGTACAAGAGTAAAATTTGTTGATACAACTCTATGTTCAAAAATGAAAAAGAAAAAGAGTACAAGAGTAAAATATGTTGATACAACTCTATGCTCGAAAATGAAAAAGAAAAAAGAGTACAAGAGTAAAATCTGTTGATATAACTCTATGCTCGAAATTAAAGAGTAAAATCTATTGATATAACTCTATGTTTGAAATTAACAAGAGTACAAGGGTAAAATATTTTGATATAACCCAGTGTTCGAAAATGGAAAAGAAAAAGAGTAAAAGAGTAAAATCTGTTGATAGAAATTTATGCTTGAAATTAAAGAGTAAAATCTATTGATATAACTCTATGTTCTAAATTAACAAGAGTAAAATATGTTGATATAACTCTACGCTCGAAAAAGAAAATGAAAGAAAAGAGCTAAAGAGTAAAATATGTTGATATAACTCTATGCTCAAAAAGAAAAGAGTAAAATAGTAAAATCTTTTGGTATAACTCTAAGCTCGAAAATGAAAAAGGAAAGAGTAAAAGAGTAAAATTTGTTGATATAACTCTATGCTCGAAATTCATAAGAAAGTTAATGAGTAAAATCTTTTGATATAACTCATTGCTCGAAATGGGAAAAGAAGTGGAGTAAGGCAAGAACTTTTGTTCGTACTGAGGATCGAAACTAACAAGAAACCCTATGTTAAAATACGAGCTCGATGATCAAGAAAACGAGCTCTATGATCTAGAAAGGAGATCGATGATCGAGAAAACGAGCTCGACGATCAAATAATGAGTAAAACTATTAATTTGGTATAAAGTCTTGATCGAAAAATAATGAGTAAAACCATTATAACTCTTGATCGAAAATTATTGAGTAAAACCGTTAATTTGGTAAAAACTCTTGATCAAAAAATAATGAGTAAAACCATTAATTTGATAAAACTCCCAAAGTAAATATTGAGTATAAACCGTCGATCGGTAAAGCTCGGTCTATGATCATTACGATCTACGATCCATAAAGGAATAAAACCATTAAGTTGGTAAAAATTCCAATCTATGAGCATAAACCGTCGACCGGTAAAGCTCGATCTATGATCATTACGATCTACGATCCATAAATAAATAAAACCATTAAGTTGGTAAAAATTCCAATCTTATGAGAATAATCCATCGATTCATAAAACTCGATCTATGATCTACGATCACTGCGATCTACGATCCATAAAGGAATAAAACCATTAAGTTGGTAAAAAAATCCAATCTTATGAGCATAAACCGTCAATTGGTAAAGCTCGATCCATGATCTACGATCACTGCGATCTATGATCGATAAAGGAATAAAATCATTAAGTTGGTAAAAAATTCCAATCTTAAGGGTTGGGCCTAGATTACCTCCATTTTCCATGGTCAATAAGACATGGCCTACATCTGGGTCCACATCTTTCAGTTTGGTCTCGATTGAACACGAGTGAATCGATCTGCTCAATAAAAATGCTCTAATCTCGTTTATTTTGGAAGTAATGGCGATGATTCGTCCTTCCGCCCAAGAAAATTTCAAATTCAACCATTGATGAAATTATGCTATGCTCAAAGATCGCTACAACATAATATCCAAGCATTGACAAACTCGTATATCACTAAGGACATGTACTATTTTTCCCTTGGTCAGTTTTTATCCCAACGGGTTTTTCCGAGCAAGGTTTTTAACGAGGCATGTCCGATATACAACGGGAAGCATTTCAAAGGCTTATTTTTACTTCTCTGAGCTATAGTTGCCCTTACTCTCGAGAAGTGGGGGGTACTAATGAGGGATATTCCGTACAAATCCAGATCGGAAGTATCCACTATGCTCACGATCGATCCTATCTGATCAAGATCGATCCCGATCACTTAGAGGCCTTCATCGATCAAGATAAAGACAATCATTTCAGATTCGGGAAGGTCAGAAGAAGCATTATCGATCTACACGTCCGATCACAACTGCCAGATCAACTCTTGGGTCACACCAGGCCTTGGGCCTTAGGGCTCTATCATGGAGACACATGAAACTCTATAAATACTAGTACTTTTAATGACGTAAAGGACCCCGGGGGAGAGGCTTTTCCACACTCTGATGTTCGGACTAGCTAGATCAATAGGCTCTTCTTGTATTACTTACTTGTATACGGCATCCTATAGCTTTGGATCATACCCTCTTTTGTATAGTTCTAGACCGATAAAACTAATAAATCAGTATTTACCCGATTTACTTGATCTTGTTGGTTCTTATTTACTATTTTTAGTGTTCTAACGAATTACGATCAAATCAGTCGGCGCCCACCGAGGGGCCTGGTCGATTGCTAGATCGAAATATGCCTAACACGAAGAATACCAGAAGTGCCAAGATACTCGAGAAGGGTCAACCTTATGCCCATCTTGCACGATCTGATGTTCGGACTAGCTATATCAATAGGCTCTTCTTGTATTACTTACTTGCATATGGCATCGTATAGCTTCGGATCAGACCCTCTTTTGTACAGTTCTAGATCGATATTACTAATAAATTAGTATTTACCTAATTTACTTGATCTTGTTGGTTCTTATTTACTGTTTTTTGTGTTCTAACGAATTATGGTCAAATCATGAGCAAACTCTGTGGATTAAAATCATATGTTTGATTTTTAATGTTGATTAGATTAACATGCATGTTAGATCTATAGATTAGACCTGTTAATTTTAACTAGGTTGTTAAAATTGGAATTTTATATTAGTTATTGTTATCATGTTATTAATTTTGGATTAGATTTATTAAAACTATTGATTTTAATTAATTAAGGAATCAAGATATTGCCATATAAAAACGTATTAAGAACCGAAATCTGACAATTGCACAGTAGTTGCAAGACAGTCACATGGTGATTGCACAGTAGCCGCACGGCGTCGCATGGCGATCACACAGTAGCTGCACAGCAGTCACACAATGATCGCACGGAGGATGCATGTCAGTAGCACGGAGGATGCACGGCAGTCGCACGGCGATTGCACGGCGATTGCACGGAGGGCGCGCAACGGTTGCACGGCAGTTATGGAATCTTGCACTGATCTAGGGTTTCCAGAATTTTTATTTGTAGATAATCTTGGAGATTTGGTTGTTATGGAATCTTGCACTGATCTAGAGATCTAATTAACTAGGAAACTTATAGTTTCATTTATGATAAGACACTTAATTAAAATTAATGTCTTTTTAGTTAAAAACCAAGATTACTGATCTTAGAGATCTAATTTACTCGAAAACTTAGAGTTTCTTTTATGACAAGACACTCAATTTAAATTAATGTCTTTTAGTTAATTATCAAGATTATAGATTTATAGATCTTATTAACAAGGAAACATAGAGTTTCAGATAAAGATATATAACTAATTGGATTTTGTTTTTATTTTTAATTAACTTGCAAGATTAGATTCCTTGATGCTCAAGCAACATCATAATAGTCCTTTTAATATTGGACAATTTAAATTAATTATATAGATAATTTTTCGAATTAAAATTTACAGAAGTCGGTAAATTTGTATTATTGCCCTTATGTGAATTTATTCATGTTCTTGCTTGAATATGTGGATTGATTGAATTGCCCTCAAGCCCTGTGTAGTTTATTATTGGTTTTTCCCTTATGGGTTGTAATTTAATGGGTCTGATTAGTGCCCCTTCTTTGTTGAATTCAAATGTAATAGAATATGGCCTTAGGTTAGACTTATAATAGGGTTGGAGCCCAACAAGACATCAAGAAGCCCAATGGAGATTTTGGTAGACTGCATGGAGGTCCATTATTTTGATGTCATGGAGGCCCAATCCTGGAAGATGGTGAACATTACAAGTGAAGGCCATTATATGCATGAGATTTATTTTGTAATAGATTTGGCCATTTTTTTTACCCTAGACTGACCAATTGATCCATCACTCGTCTCGTGATGGATCGGATATGATGGACAATAATTCAATCAATGCTAGGTTGTTGAATGTTTACTTTTCATGTATATTCTTTGATTTATGAGATGCATGCTTATGATAGAAAAAGTAAACAAGATAAATTATAATCTGATGAGACCTTGCAGTCAAAGAATAAAACCTCCAATTCAACCTAAAAATTCAATTATAATATTAAATTGAAAAGCGGGCTAGCCTATCCAATTACTATGTTTTAGGCATATTGTAAGAATATATCTTAATGTCTCACGAGTCGTGGGTCTAGGTATAGGAAGATGGTATGTTTATTGCCTCGATGCACAGTTTAGTGCCAAGGGAGGGGATAGCAAGGTTCTAGGCACTATCTCACGAGTCGTTGGGCGTGTAGGACTGAACTATTTCTCTTCACGAGTATTGGACATGATTTAACGCCACTAATATGGATGTCTCATGAGTCATGGGTCCATATAAAAAACCGAGGCTAAATGAACTCAATGGTTAGCGTGAGGGTTAACTGACGACATGTTCACCCACCAAATCGATCAATTAGTATGGCCACGATTCGTGGGTACTGAGCAATTGCATTTGGGCCTTGAGCCCATTAGGAAAATTTTATTTCCCGAACCTTATGTAGGGGCATAAGTATTCGATAAAAATAGTGGGAGTAATTTACAAATGAAAACCATGTTTGTAAATTATGCATTGATATTAATCTTTCGCGTATTTATTTCCTTTTATCATCATGTTTATGATAGTTTTAAATAAGTAATATATCCTAGAATCCTTACCATCATATGACTTCAAAACTTGAGACTTATTCTTGAGTCCAAGCAAGGACTCGTCTTCTTACAAAGACTTCATTGATTATCCTTTCGAAGTTACACTTCGAATGGGATGGTGATAGGTTTCACGAAGCTGTCTTTTTTCAGAAGTTATCCTTCGAAAAAGAAAGGTGAAAGGTTTCACCAATGTGTTAACGATGGTTCTCAAGCCCAAATTCTCTTGAAGGCAAACATGAAGTATCCCTTAAATGGGAAGTTAGTACATCTCATAAAGGCCCCAAAAGTACTAAGAGAAGAAACAAGAGGAATGGATTCTCTTTGAAGGGAAATAACTTTAAAAGTTTTTCTATAAGGTTGATGAGTTGAAAAGATAATCAAATGGTTCTTGCATGGATTAAGATTAAGGGAATGATGGAAAGAGGAATTAAACCTACTAATCCCATAAGGGTTGATTAATTTTTTTAAACTTAACCTTATGGTCAAGTAATGCATAAGGGTGCTAGACGCACGATGAAGTACTCATCTTACAAGTGATGAGAACTACTGTGGCATTCGTGCCTAGATTGATGCATTGAATGCATCTAATGCCATGGATTGTATTTAGATTGTTAGAATTTGCTTATACCATCCCTTGTTTTAAGGGATGTAATACTTCCATAATGGTTGGAGCTTATTGCGCTATAAGATTTATACGCAAAAGAGGATACATAAGCAAATGGGTATGAATACTCACGTAACGATTAAATACATATGCATAGTCAATAAAATATAAATAATCAAGAGTCATCACACTTGAATTGTTGTAGAACAGAATGGCGATACACGAGCACTAAGATATATTTCCAAAAAGGATTCAAAGATTGAGCTCGACTACGCTAGAAATAGTAATGACTTTCGAATCTTGCTTAACGAAAATCAAACTTAGTAGTTGGTTTCTAGGCAACTAAGAGAGATACACAATAAAAATGGATTTAATCAAGTTAAAAGTGTGTGGAAACACTAAAGCATTAGTGGGCGTTTCTTGTATTTTTACCCTCATAGGTAAATGTACGTTGTAAAGCACAATTCCGAATTATTTTTTGGAATAAAGAAGAGAGCCTAATCAATGAAAGTATGTAAGAAATTTATAATGATTCAAAATCGAACATGCTTAGGCAAATACACCGTTGATTATTTAATGGAGAATTAGATTCTCGAAATGTAAGACTCACTCAAAATGTCGTCAGTTGTCAAGCATTCCGGACATGGATATGTCCATTAAGAGATCTTACAAGAAATTCCTTATTCAATTAAACAAAACTTAATTGAGAAATCGAAGTACTGAGCTAAGTATCTATGAAGCCAGTTCCAAAACATATCAAGTGATATGGATTTTGATATTGTACCTTCATAGTGCATAAGGGTTGATTAATTTTTTTAAACTTAACCTTATGGTCAAGTAATGCATAAGGGTGCTAGACGCACGATGAAGTACTCATCTTACAAGTGATGAGAACTACTGTGGCATTCGTGCCTAGATTGATGCATTGAATGCATCTAATGCCATGGATTGTATTTAGATTGTTAGAATTTGCTTATACCATCCCTTGTTTTAAGGGATGTAATAAAATCCATCTTATGCAAATTTGCGGGGTATCCAAAAATCTCTATTGAATACTAGTTATATGATCACGTAAGACAAATTGTCTCAAGGAAAATTCACTTCTTGGAGAAGAATTTCTTGTTGGACAAGAAAGAAAACAACATAGACAGTAGGAGAACCTGAGCATGAAAATGAACCAACTAGTTTACATGAACTTCGACGGTCTGAAAGACAACGTAGGAAACCCGAGAGGTACCACAGTCTGCTGCGTGAGACTGATTTAAGGAACTACGAAGAAGCTATGCAAAACATAGATTCAGGAAAATGGCACTAAACCATTGAATCTGAATTGGACTACATGCACTCTAACAAGGTCTGGACCTTGGTAGATCCACCAGTGGGAGTGGCTCCCTTGGGTTGCAAGTGGATCTATAAGAGAAAGCTTGGAGTGAACGGAGAGGTTATTACTTACAAGGCATGACTAGTCGCGAAATAATACGCTTAAATGTTGGGCATTGACTTTAAGGAAATATTTTCGATTGTAGCGATGCCTAAATCTATTTGGATATTGCTGCCCGTAGTTGCGTTGTATCAACTATGAGATATGGCAGATGGATGTGAAGAATGCCTTTCTCAATTAGAACATTGTTAAGGAGATCTGCATGGAGCAACCGAAAGAATATGCATCCAAGGGAGCTAAGCACATGGTGTGCAAACTCCAAAGATCCATTTATGGACTTAAGAAAGCTTCTCGAAGTTGGAACATATGTCTTGATGAAACGATCCAAACCTTTGGATTCGTCAAAAACGTGTTCGAGCCGTGTGTGTTCAAGAAAGTCAGTGGAAGTACAGTTGAATTTTTAGTGATTTACGTTGATAACATTATGCTCATTGGAAATGATGCAAAAGTGTTATCCAAAACGAAACCATGGCTATCTACACAATTCTCAATAAATAATGGGTCCCAAAAGGTAAAAAGGGTCGGGGGGAGGGGGGGGGGGGTGGTGAATAGATCTTTTTAAAAAAATTTATTTTGTTACTCAAAGTATTACTTATGTAAACTGTTGACTCAGTTTTTCGTTAAACAGATTAGTGGATACTCTGCTGATGGCAGTTCGCTGAAAGCTGGATGTTCACTTGACTATTCTTGATTCAGCATAATCATTATTTTGACATAATCAGAGCCTTAGAGTTTTTGATGCAGTGGAATAAATAAAGTTTTCAATCAAATGTTGTAAACTTCCAATATTTTGATCTTTTGTAAATCTGTTTTGAGTCTTTTATATCAAACCTTGACAGATGAATAGTCTGTTCGTGAGATATGCAAGTGTATGTGCGGATTGATAAAGAACTAGGTGGTTCAAGGGTTGTGTAATCCCTCTAGTCCACTCATCTTCCTTAACACGATGGAAGGCTCAACACTAATCTCTTAGACTAATACAACAGTTAGCGTTTACACCTTCTATGCTCAGGTAGAACTTTTACACTTAGTAAAAATCACAAGATTCAAAACTCCTTGAGTTTAATATTTTCTAAGCCCTCGGCAACAACTACTTTCTCTTAGAAACTAACTCTCAAATATAACCTTGTTATATGCAAAAACTCTTAGTTTTTCTTCAAAGAAAAAGTTGTTCTTCTGAACAGCTTAGTGGTTTTTCTCTCAGTTTGATTCTTGAATGATTTTCTTCTGATAAGATTGGTAAGGTTGCAAAAGTTGATTTATTCATTTGAGTTCTATTTGTAAGGGTGACTGAGATTGAGGCCATTGAATATTTCCTCAATTTCCGGAATGCCCTTATTCTCTTCACTAACTTCAAACTGCTATATTTACAGGTGGCTCTGTCACTGTTGTAGTCTGTCACTGTACAATTCTGTCAATCGCATTAAATGCACCCTGCTGTTCGAGCATACTTTATTGTCTTCTTCAATAAATGAATTGACTTGGCTGATTCTTCAAGATGGACACTTAGCTGATTGTCCTCCGTTTGAATCGTCTACTGACTCAGCTTCTAAACTAGTAAGCTGTTTAGTACCTAGCTGATCAAGATCAATTGGTTGTTTGTCTCAACTACAGTACTTGCATGTTCCTTTGTGAAGTGTTTACTCTGCTGGTGTCTTCTGACTTAGCTGTCTTCACATGAACTTGTTTGTTGATGAATTTCTTCCTTGTTAATCAATCAAAACCAAATTGATTAGTTTATTCAAACTTTCTTTGAATACGATACTTGGTGTTTTCTCAGTATTCATTTCGTCTGAATTTTGTCATCTTAGCTATTTTGACTAGGTTTCTGAATCTAACTTAGGTTTTCTTACTTAGCTTTTGTTATCATCAAAACCTATGAATTAACTCAGCTGTTAATTACTTAGTCGTTAGCTCTTGAGTTAATAAATTTTGCAACAAATTCCCCCCTTTTTGATGATGACAAATCCTACTGCTAAGAAACCTATTACTAAGAATATATTCCTCAGTTATCAGTTTGTCTTCACACAAAATTTCTAAGGTAAAAATAATGATGGATAATTTTTCTTCAACCTATTCTTCATAAAATGCATTGTTTTAAATAGACTACAAAATCAGGAATGTAAAAACATAGTTTATCAAAACATAACAGAAAGCATGAAGAAATATAAGAAAAGATAGTTGAATCAGCAGGATCAACTGAGGTTCCAGGATTATGAAGTCATCAACAAGGAATTGATCAACTGTGGCTTCTCCTTGTCCTCTTCAAAGTGCTTCATAATCTCTCTGGTGCTGATTACTCATTCTCCTTGACATTGCGACTACTGCCTTCACCTGATGCCTTTCTTCTTCTTCTGTCTTATTCAGCTCTATCAACTGCGTACTTCTTTATGTGTTCCTCTCTTCTTCTCCTTTCAAATTCTTCTTTCTTCTTCTTTTCCCTTTCTTCATTTGTCATTTATGCTGATCATTGAGGAGGTTGTTGATTTTTTTATCAGCACTCCTTGGTGGTTTCTTATTTCCACCTCTTTCCCTTTTTTGTCAGCATCAAAATGATGTTAGATCAGTTTGCTGAGACCATTAGGTTTCTAGACATAATTTGGATTAAGTCCAGAACTTTGGGATCTTCACAGGATACAGGGAGTTGCTTTTCTCTCCCTTAATTGTTTGCATCTTTGGCAATTTCCTTGATTTCTTCCAACTCCAGGCGAACGTGTTTCATTTCCATTTTTAACCTATCCTTCATCTTCTTTATCGTTCGTTCTTGATTATCGAACATTTCCTTGATGAAAAATCCAGTCAGATTGGTTTTCTTGTTCAGTTCCTGGACTTCCTTTTCCACTTTCTTTAGATTTTTAAGATGGTGATCTCCCAGCTGAGACAACATCTTATCATTCCATTGGAGGTCTTCTCCAATTTGCTTTATTGTGTTGGAAGTGTTGGTCTTTCCTTGATCAATTCCCTTCAAAATCTTAATTGTCTTAGTGTAGTATTTTTTCCAGTCCTCGCATGTACCGATCTAGTTCTTTTCAACATGCTCTGGCAGATTGAACATATCTCTCACACGATCATGTTTAATTTGTTGTGAGTCATCAGTAGACTCCATGCTGTCATACTTCTCGAATGATCCTTGCCATCTATTAGACATCATTTGGTTATCAGGCAGCTTATTTGAGGGTCCTGCTTCATGTGGTGATTGAATGACGACTTTTTCTCCAGTCAGGTTGCCTTGTCTGTCTTCATCGTCATCAGATGATTCAGACACAGTGAGTGGAGTATCAAATAACTCCTTCTTTTCTTTCAATTTGAAGTCTTCACATTTTTCTTCAGTAAGGTTTTTCAGATCATCTATGATCTGGTTGAATTCATTTTCTTCTCATTATCAGAGTCCTTATAATTTTCAATGTTGGTGAATATGAATTCAATTCATCATCGTCTTCAGTTTCAGCAACTTTTTCTTTTATTTGCTCTTCACTTTTCTTGCTTGTTGCAGAGTCTGGGAACAATTTCTCCTTTCCTCTGGTTGAGGAAGCAACAAGAGGATTATATATTCTGATGGACTTTGGTTGTTCTCCAGTGGATGGTTCATTGATGGTGATGGTTGATTTGTTTCTTCTTTTCATTTGGTAAACCAGGGCCTTTGTGACAGTGGACCTGGTTTGGATTCTTCTTGGTTTATATTCCATAATCCATTTAGGAATAGGATCAGAATCCATGTCTCCTAGTGTAAATTGAGCAGCAATTGCACTGTCCAGTTTCTCCTGTTGTTGCTTGTAGATTGGAGTGACTTGGATAACTTCCATGTCCTCATCATCCATTTCAATGATGGATAGATCTTCAGATTTATCCTCTCCTCTTGTGCTTGTAGAGGGAGCCTTCTTCTTCAACTTTCTTTTGTTGTCAATTTGAACATCAAGTTCAGGGGTCTTCTCAAGTTCGGCAGGAGCTTCGAACTTCTTCATCTCTTTGCTTCCATGAAGATTCTTTCCCTTACCTAGTTTCGCACCGATGTGAGTGATAAAATAGTGCCTTGCAAGCCAGTAGTTTTGGCCACATTTAATTTGTTATAATAATAGAACTATTCAATTTGATTAATAAATGCATTTATTTATATGTTCACCTTCATCTTATGAATAATTATCTAACATAAGGATGGAAATCCTTAGATCACAAGGCTATGAGACAACCCGTGGACTGATCTCCAAGGCCGTGGTCTAAAAAGGGTCGAAGAATCTATTTGAGATAGGACATCAATGGATTCGGTTAGACCCTCACGAGTGTGTATACTCCAATGAACTGGAGGACGCTAGGGTCCACGAGCGTGACTGGGATAATCGATACACATGGGTGGGTGGCTTGCTGGGATGGCAAGCGCACTGAATACCCCAACTAGGAAATAACTCACCATGGAAGCAGTAGTCGCATATCGGGGATGAATTTATTCCTATTTACAATAGTGTACGAGGAACGATCCATATTACTTGAGGTGATAGGGTTTATCTGGTACACGGACGTCTATGCTTTGATGTGAGTTCCGACTGACTGGAGTCTACCAGAAGGTCTCTGTGGATTCATGTTGGGTATAGAGGAACGTGTATGCAGGTTCATATCATCAACAGAGGATCCGTTGACCCGACTTGATAGGTTGGGAGCTTCTCCTATGAATCTCTGTGAGAAACGTATTCCGGTAAATCCTTGGCCAAAGTATTTGACGGCTTTATGAAAAGCAGCTCATAAAGGTTAAGTCAAAGGGAATAGTTTCGAGACCAGAATTCATATAGTCGAGACAAGTAAGGAAACCAATGAAAGTCCATAACCTTAGTCTTCATTGGGAGACCAACTAATGAAAGGATTAAGTCGTACATGGAAATTATAAAGGAGAAAAAGGTTCACTGAATTAATTTTCCTGTGATTGGGCTTTGCGGGCAGAGTGTGGGAGAATTCCGAAATTAGCAGGGGTGCTGATTTGAGGAATGGTCAATTGACAGTGTGTTCAAATAACTTTAAGAGTAAGTGATTACTCGATTAATTGAACTAAAGTTTAATTATAACCCACGACCAATTATGCGGTGGACCTACAGGGACATACACAATACACATGGAGCGAAAACAAGTGAAATGAAGAAAGGTGGGATCGACTAGGTCGACCGAGTGGGAGTGAGATGATCTGATTAGATTGGATCATCTGTTGAATTAAATTGGATTTAATTATGAGAACTAATTAATTAATTTGATTTGAAGATTAATTAATTAGATAAATTAAATTGGATTTAATTTATGGTAGTGAATTAAATTAAATGGACTTGGAGTCCAAATTAATTAAATGAGAATTAATTAAATGGTTCAATTAATTTTGAGATTAATTGGAGCCTGTATTTAATGAATAGACTGGACCCTTGGATTAATTGCAAGGTTGGTCTTGCAAATTAATTAAGGCATAGCCCAATCAAAATGAAAGACTTAGTCTTGTTGGACAAGTAATAGGAGTCTTCCAGTGTGAACAGGGTTTGGGAGATATCTAAGGAATCTAGGATTCCTAGTATCTATAAATAAGACTTATTAGTCTTGGAGATTAATTTACACTTTTTAGTCTTCTACTCAAAAGTGAAAACAAGAAAACCCTAGCTATTCCTAAGCAAATAGCCACTCACTCCTACTGCAAGAAGTCATCGACTTTTTGCTTTTTTTTTTCCAGAGTCTTGTCTAATTTATCTTGTTCTAGCCGATCAAATAAGTTAGAGTATTCAAGTAATTGTGGTGTACTGAACCGTAGAGATGCAACACGTGGGGCGTTTTACAAAAGTTGCAGATCCACTTTATGGAGAAACAAAGGGGGCAATTTTGTTGTCCAAGTTCTACACATATCTAGATATACAGAGTTGCTTTCGAAGCGCAAGGAACGAGGTATAAACTAGATCTGTTAATATATTCTTCTTTTATATTAGTTTAAATATATATTGGATTGTATCTTGGCAAGATTCCCAAAGGAGCATAAAAGTTTTTATATTCCGCTGCCTGAGGCTTATTTTCCCGTAAGAATCCCAACAGTGGTATCAGAGCCTAATCCAGCTCTATATTTAAACTAATGAGGAAACTCTGTGGATTAAAATCATATGCTTGATTTTTGTTGTTGATTAGATTAACATGCATGTTAGATCTGTAGATTAGATCTTTAGTTTTTAACTGTATTGTTAAAACTATAATTTTAGATTCGTTATTGTTATCATGTTTTTAATTTTGGATTAAATTTATTAAAACTGTTGATTTTAATTAATTAAGGAATCAAGAAATTTTTATATAAAAACTTAGTGAGAACCAAAATCTTAAAATTGCACAGTAGATGCACTGTGAGGGCAAGGCGGATGCACTGCTGCACGGTGGCGGCACAGTGGTTGCACGCCAGTTACCCAACGGCTGCACGGCAAATAAACTGCACGCGCGCGACAATGAAGAATTAGGTTTCGGGAATTTTTGTTTTTTGATAATCTTGAACAAAATCTTGGAGATTTGGTTGTTATGGAATCTTGGTGAATCTTGGACTGATCTTAGAGATCTAATTAACTAGGAAACTTAGAGTTTCATTTATGATAAGATATTTAATTAAAATTAATGTCTTCTAGTTAATTACAAAGATTATTAATCTTAGAGATCTAATTAACTAGGAGACTTAGAATTTTATTTATGATAAGACATTTTATTAGGATTAATGTCTTCTAGTTAACTACCAAAATTATTAATCTTAAAGATCTAATTAACTAGGAAACTTAGAGTTTCATTTATGATAAGACATTTAATTAAAATTAATGTCTTCTGATTAATTACCGAGATTATTGATCTTAGATCTAATTAACTAGGAAACTTAGAGTTTCATTTATGATAAGACATTTAATTAAAATTAATGTCTTCTAGTGAATTACCAAGATTTTAGATCTTAGAGATCTTATTAAACAAGGAAATTTAGAGTTTCAGATAAGGATATACAACTAATTGAATTTTATTTCTATCTTTAATTAACTTGTAAGATTAGATTCCTTGATGCTCAAGCAAGAGCATAATAGTCCTTTTAATATTGAACAATATAAAATTAATTATATGGATAATATTTCAAATTAAAATTTAAAGAAGCCGGTAAATTTACATTATTGCCCTTATGTGAATTATGCATGTTCTTGATTGAATATGTGGATTGATCGAATTGCCCTTAAGCCCTGTGTAGTTTATTATTGGTTTTTCCATTATGAGTTGTAATTAAATGGGCCTAATTAGTGCCCCTTCTTTGTTGAATTCAAATGTAATAGAATAGGGTCTTAAGTTAGACTTAGATTAGGCTTGGAGCCCGGAAGACCTCATGGAGACTTTGGAGATCAACATGAAGGCCCATAACCTTGGAGGACATGGAGGCCCAGTTCTTAAAGATAGTGGAGATTACAAGTGAAGGTCCATGTATGTATGGGACTAAAAATGTAATAGATTAGGTCATTTAATTTTCACCCTAGACTGACCAATTGGTCCATCATGTGGCTCGTGATGGATCACATAGGATGGGCAATCGATCAACCGTATGTGCAATGCTAGGTGATGAATGTTTACCTTTTCGTAATTATTCTTTGATGTATGAGATGCATGCTTAAGATAGAAAAACGTAAACAAGATAAAGAATAAACTGATGAGACCTCGCACTTGAACTTTTCATAGAACATCCAATTGAACCTAAAAGTTCAATTATAATATTAAATCAAAAAATAGGCACATAGAATGGTGTTTATGGTCCGAGCCTATCCAATTACTAGGTCTTAGGAATATTGTACGAATATATCTCGATGTCTCACGGGTCATGGGTCGATGTATATGAAGATGATATGTTTATTGTCTCGATGCACAATTTAGTGCCAAGGGAGGGGAAAGCAAGGTCTTAGGCGTTGTCTCACGAGTCGTGGGGCGTCTAGGATTGAACTTTTTCTCTTCACGAGTATTGAACATGATTTAACGCAAGTAAATATGGATGTCTCACGAGTCATGAGTCCATAACAAAAACCGAGGCTAAATAAATTCAAGGGTTAGCTGAGAGGGTTAACCTCAGCTAACCGGCGACGTGTTCGTCCACCAAGTGGATCAATTGGTATGGCCAACGAGTCGTGGGTACTGAATGATTGCATTTGGGCCTTGAGCCCATTATGAAACTTTTGTTTCCCGAACCTTATGTGGGGGCATAAGTATTCGATAAAAATAATGGGAGTGATTTACAAATGAAAACATTTTTTGTAAATTATGCATTGAAATTAATCAGCCACATGTTTATTTCCTTTTATCGTCGTGTTTATGATAGTTTTTCATAAGTGATACATCCTTGAATCCTTACCATCATACTTGAATCAAATAAATTGACTGAACCCAAACGAATTTTGAATGACTTCAAAACTTGAGAATTATTCTCGAGTCCAAGCAAGTACTCATCTCCTTAAAAGGACTTCATTGGTTATCCTTTCGAAGTTACACTTCGATTGGGATGGTGATAGGTTTCACCAAGCTGCCTTTTTCAGAAGTTATCCTTCTAATAAGAAAGGTGATAGGTTTCACCAATGGCTGAGGATGGTTCTCAAGCCCAAATTTTCTTGAAGGCAAACATGAAGTCTCCCTTAAATGGGAAGTAACTACATCTCGTTGAAATGCCCCAAAAGGCTCGAGAGATGGAAGAAGAGGAATGGATCCTCTCTGAAGGGAAATAACCTTAGAGGATTTTCTGTAAAGATGATAAGTTGAAAAGCCAATAAAAAAGGTTCTTCCATAGATTAAGATCGAGGGAAAGAGGGAAAAAATGAATTGAACCTACACATCCCGTTAGGGATGATTAAATTTTATTGAACTTAACCTTATGGTCAAGTAATGCATAAGGGTGTTGGATGATAGAAATAGTGTCCGGCAAGCCAACTGTATGGCTGCTATTTATTGTAATAAATAAGGAACTATTCAATTTAGATTAATAAAAGCATTTTATTAATAAATGGTCAACTTTATCTTATGTAATAGTTATCTAGCCATAAGGATAGAAGTCCTTAGATCACAGGGCTATGGGACAACCTGTGGACTGATGTCCAGGGCCGTGATCTAGGACATCATTGGATTTGGTTAGACTCTTACTGATGTGTATACTCAGATGAACTAGAGAACGCTGGGGTCCACGAGCGTGACTAGGATAGTCGATACACAAAAGTGGGTGGCCTGCTAGGATGGCAAGTACACTAAATACCCCAACTAGGAAATAACTCACCATGGAAGCGGTAGTCGCATATCAGGGTCGAAGTTATTCCTATTTACAATAGTATACGAGGAACGATCCTTAATACTTGAGGTGATAGGGTTTATCTGGTGCGAGAACGTTTGTGCATTGATGTGAGTTCTGACCGACTGGAGATTACCAGAAGGTCTCTGTGGATTCACGTTGGGTATAGGTGAACTCGTATGCAGGTTCATATCATCAACAAAGGATTCATTGACCCTACTTGATAAGTTGGGAAATTCTCCTATGAATCTCTGTGAGAAACATATTCCGGTAAAACCCTCGGCCGAGGTACCTAACGACTTTATGAAAGTAGCTCATAAAGATTAAGTCAAAGAGAATAGTTTCGAGACCATAATACATAAGGTCAAGACGAAGGAAGGGAACCGATGAAAAGTCCAAACCCTTGAGTCTCAACTGGGAGATCGACTAATGGAGAGATCATGTCGTATATGGCAATTGTAAATGATTAAAAGGGTTTACTGAATTAATTCACCAGTGATTGGGCTCCACGGGCTTGTGGCCAGACATCGACTGTGGAGTGTGGGAGAATTCTCGAATTGGCAGGGATGCTAATTTTGGAATGATCAGTCGACAGAGTGTTCGATTGATTTATAATATGTAATACTCACATGATTAAATGAATATTTAATTATAACCCGCGGCCAATTATGTGGTGAACCTACGAGGGCATACACAATACACATGAAGCGAAAACAGGGAAACAAAGAAAGAATGGTTCAACTGGGTCGACTCAATTGGAGCAGAGCAAGATCCGATTGGATTGGATCAAGATTATAAATTGAATTGGAATTTAATTTATAAGTTAATTAATTGAATTTGATTAAATTAATTATGGAAATATTTAATTAAATAGGCTTAGAGTCTAATTTAATTAAATGAGATATTAATTAATTAATTGGACTGTTTAATTGAGAAATTAAATAGGGCCATAATTAATTAAAGAGAATGGGCCATTAATTAATTAGAAGACTTAGTCTTGATTGAGAGACCAACTAATGGAAGGATTAAGTCGTACATGGAAATTGTAAAGGAGAAAAAGGTTCACTGAATTGATTCACCTGTGATTGGGCTTCGCGGGCTTGTGGCCACACATTGACTGCGGAGTGTGGGAGAATTCCCAAATTAGCAGGGGTGTTTATTTGAGGAACGGTCAATTGACAGAGACTTCAGTTGACTTTAAGAGTAAGTGATTACTCGATTAATTGAACTAAAGTTTAATTATAACCCATGGCCAATTATGTGGTGGACCTACGGGGACATACATAATACACATGGAGCGAAAATAAGTGAAATGAATAAAGGTGGGATCGACTGGGTCGACCCAAGTGGGCGTGAGATGATCTTATTAGATTGGATCATCTGTTGAATTAAATTGGATTTAATTATGAGAACTAATTAATTAATTTGATTTGAAGATTAATTAATTAGATAAAAGTTGCAGATCCACTTTGGCTGTACTGAACCGTAGAGACGCAACACGTGGGGCATTTTACGAAAGTTGAAGATCCACTTTATGGAGAAACAAAGGGGGCGTTTTTGCTGTCAAAGTTCTACACAGATCCAGATATGTAGAGTTGCTTTGGAAGCGCAAGGAACGAGGTATAAACTAGACCTGTTTATATATTCTTTTTTTATATTAGTTTAAATATATACCGGATTGTATCCTGACAAGATTTCCAAGGGGAGTCTAAAATTTTTTATATTCCGATGCATGAGACTTGTTTTCCCGTAAGAATCCCAACAGTGAGACAACAGTTTAATCACGACAATTCCCTGGTACAAATTCTTCATTTCCACATTGTGACACAGGTAATCAAACAGAACAGTAGATCAATTGATCTTCTCACCATACCAGATGGCAATCATCAGACTCAGTCTTCCCTTGGGTAGACTTTCAAGAGAACTGTTAATACCTTTTAATATCTTAGTGCAGATATCAGCAACCTGTGGAATTTAGGCTTCAGTTGTTTCTTCACATACAGAGGTCTTAGAGTTTTCCCTTCTCTTGCAGCAATAGCCCAGAAGCTCTCCATTTTTTATTAGGCATATACTTCAATGTCCTTGATTGCTTCGGCAGGAAGATTGAATACGTTAGTCATTGTGTTGGCTGTCATACCTGTTGTTTCTCCTCCGACATTTGACACAATCAATCCTTGATTTACAACCATTCATATAGAACTGGATTACTTCAGTAGCAAAGATTCGTTCATCATGGGCAGATAGGAATGTTGCAAGTCCAGATGCAATGATGCGCTTGATGATTTTCTTCATCAGATTAGTGCCAGATACAACGTATGCTTCCAAGTTGAGCCATGCGCCTTCAGCAAGTGAACTCTGTCTAGCATCAGGAGAGTTTCTCTTGGTGGACTTGTTGATTCTTAAGGCCATTCTTGTAGTGAGATTGAGATGATTTTTGCGTAGGGATGAATTTCACAAGAGACAAATTGCCTTTTTCATTCTAGGGTTTTTACTGTTTTGTTCGTGTAAAGGATGAATAGCAGCAGTAAATCAGTATTTATAGAATACTGATCAGATCGTGAGATATAATCTGAGTCGTTCATCATGCTTTTAACTGCCGCATTTGATTGGCGGACATCATACCCATTTTCTAATTGAGTTAAGGTGGGATAAATTCAAGAAAAGAATCGTCCCTTACACGTCTTGGTAAGTAACCGTGATTGTGGGTAACCGCAATTATAAGTAACTGCAATTATATTTAATGAAGTAGCTGGTACTTAGTTGTTAGGACTAAGTAGATGATACTTAGCTGTTGGGACTACTTGACTGTTTGGATAGAACTAGTTGATCACTCGTCTGTTGAATACTTCTGAGTTACCTGAGACAGAACTTGATAAATTGTTCCCCCTCAATTCATGCTTCTTTATTCAACATTCCCAATTATAACTTCCTCATTTTGCTTGAAAAATTTCATGAAAGTGTTTGAGCAGTATCAGAGTTGTTGTAGACAAATTTTCCATAATTAAATTGATGTTACTCAGCTGATGCTTCCAACTTGTACTAGTTGACATGTCTTGTTGTTGGTCCCAAGTGGTCAGATGAGGTCTAGAGGAGGAGGGGGGTGAATAGACCTCTTCAAATTTTAACTTTAAAACTCTCTAACTTTTTCTATGAGCAGACTAAGCTGATCAAGATTCGTAAGTAGACTGAGCTGATCTCGCACAAAGCTTTGAACAGCAGAGTTGACCACTCTTCTGATTTTACTTAGCTGATTTTGAGAAAATCAGAGTTTTAAATAACTTACTTGCAGCGGATTTATCTAGTGTTTTTCACAAGTAGTTTTCTTTAACTTAAAGATTTTATCCCCATTTTTAATAAACTCCTTTTTAAAATCTTTAACAGTTAACTTGAATGTTTGAAGGCTTTTGAAAATATGCAAAGTAAAAATGCAAACTCAAACACAAGCAATTTTTATAGTGGTTATATGGATGTAAATCCTTTAGTCCACTCTTCCAAGTCACTTAGATCTTGGGTTATACTATAAACACACAGTTTACAATATATCTCTGCTTGCGCCAATCAACAAATGAAAAAGCCACAAGTTCACAATAGGAAATCACAAAGAAAACCTATCCTCTGAAGTAATATCACTCACTAAGATGGATATCTACTTCTCACAACACTTCTCTTACAAAATCACTCAGATTTATGTGTATATTCTTTTATCTCTCTCTTTCAGTTTCGTCAACAGATGACTCGGCTGATGAGTGTTCTGTTCTTGAGTTATGAGACTTAGAAGAAATTTTGCTTAGAAATTTGCTCTCAGTTGTGTTGCTTCTTCAGAGATTGCCTCTAACTCTTGAACTTGAACTATTTATACTTGAGGTTTGAAAATCTGCCCGTTGAGAGATCGACAGGTGTCCAAATCCTCGAGTACTGGTCCTGCTTTCTGAAACGCTACCTGCGACTGAACACTGTACACTCTGCTGTACTTTCTGTTAGTTGCATTTAATGCACCAAGCTGATACAAGGTTTCTCTTCAATCATTTGTCTTTAATAACCTTCCTCTTCAGCATTTATTACTTCAAGTGCATTTATTACCGTTGGGATGACTTGCTGATCACTTCCACTCTGTTGATCGAATCCACTCGTCTGATGAAAACTCTGCTGATCAAATCGAACTTATCTGATTTGAGTCTGCTGATTTTTCACCAGTCTGATTCCATTTCTCAGCAACAGATCATTAGTCTTCTGGACCATAAGATTTGACCCTTCTGTTTTAGCTTCTTCCTCAGTCAAAATTCTTCTAAGGGATTGACTAAGCTTCCATTACTTAGCTGGTAATGATGTTTTGGAAATCATCAAAACCTCCCTTCACCTTTAAGTCTTTATCTTCATCTTCATCCAAAAATTTTCCCCTTTTTGATGATGACAAAACTTCAGCTAAGTACCTGTACCTACACTAAAGTTAAGTCCTCAAAAATTTCTGAGATAGAAATGATTTGTTGGAAACTTGAACTTTTATAGATTTTCATTGAATATTAGAGTACAATTTTACAAAGATGGACTTAAAAAAAATTACAACAAAGTAAGCTGATACTAAATTTTCAATTTAAGGACCTAGTCTAGAGAATCTAGTCTAGTCTTCAACTTCTTCATCTTCTTCCTCTTCCTCGTCTTCTTCGACTTCATCATCTTTATCTTCACCACTGGAAAACAGATCAGCAGCAGTCAGGTTTCTATTTGCAGCTTCGACCTTTCTTCTAATTTCCTCAATTCTGCTGGTTTTCCTGAATGGATCCAGCTGTTCTTCAGGAGTGTCCTTGGAAGCAGCAATCTCTTTGTTAGACTTTGCTACATCCTTGGGCTCTTCTTCAGCAGCTTCTTCATCATCAGCTTTCTCTTCAAGTACTTTATCTTCAGCAGGCTTTTCAGCAGCAGGTCTTTGCTCTAGCAGTTGAACAGTTGCAGTGGCAACACTCTTTTTAGCTGACTCATCTTCCCCCTTTTTGTCATCATGAGAAGGGTCGAGTTGATCAGGAGAGATGTTGACAGCAGCACACAGCTTTCTGATGTTCTAATCCACTACTTGGAGGTAATTGGTCTGATGATTCAAAGTTGACTTGATTTCCCCAGCTTGGTCATTTACACAATCAACATTCAATTGAAGTGTTGATATTTCATTTTGCACTTTGTTGGTGATGGTTGTGATTTCTTGCATTATGGCAACGTTCTTTTCAATCTCAGCTTCACCAACTTCTTTCATGACCCTTGCAATTCCTGCAATATCAGACTCGTTTCTTTAAAGAGCAGAGTGCAGGTGATTTACATCAGCCTTCACATCTTCAATATTTCTGTTCATACTTAGAATGCTCTGAGTCAATTGCAATGAATTATCAGCTGGTATAGGAAAGTTGTCAATGGCATCCCGCACTATCTTGGCAGTAGCCTCCTCTACTTGCTTCAGCATTATCTTGTTTCTTTCTTCCATTTCCTTCATAGCATTTTCAATCAGTAGCTGCATTGACTCCATCAGTGAGGAATGAAGGTCAGCAGTAGGAATGGAGGTTGATGCTTCAACAGGTTCTTCTTGGTGGACAGGTGTATCTTGAAGAAGTTGAGCTTCTTCAGCTTTCCACTCAATTGCTAAAGGGCTCTTTTCTTTAACAGCAGCTGGCAGTGACTTGGATGTATCAAGATTGATTTCCTCAGCATGCTGGTTTTTACTTGGTTCTTCATCACCTATGTGAATGATATCAGCACCATCAGTCGACACAACAGTCTTCTGACGAATCAAGAGAGCTGGAACAAAAGGTGAAGTAGACTGTTGGACACTCATTTGTCTTGATATGTACTGATCTCTGAGCCAAAGGCAATTTGCTGTAAGCTTGGCAGACTGGGCATATCACTAGTTGTTCCTGGTTCATACCGTGATCTTTCCACCCATTTCTCCAAGGTTGTATAAACAGCAATCTTGACTGCTCTATCAACTAGGTCATCAGATGGACCTGGCTTGTTTGGCAATGAATCTTTGATAGCAGTCGCCTCTTGACTAACAATGGTTCTTGCAAAACCATGTAATTTGTCACGAACAAAATCTGAATCCAAAGCTTGTGCAACTGAAGTTGTTTGCAACCAACTTAGAACCCAACGTCCTTCATCAGCAAACTCTCTCCAGGCTTGGATTTCAGCTTCAGATTTGTTCAACTTGTATTCCCTCCATCTGTTGTATCTGATCTTCTCTGGGAGGAAAACAGTTCTTGCTTGAAGCTGTTGAATCATCCTTTCAAGCTCAGCTTCAAACTGTTCAAAGGCAGCAGAGTCACCTTTGACGATGTCAAGTGCTCTTCTGACTTCAGACTTCTTGCGCTTGATAGGTTTGGCTCTTGGCAGCACAAATTTCCTTTCAATGGGCTTCCCAATCACAATACCTCCTGACCGTCGAGGTCCGTAGGCATCTTTCTTGCTCTCCTCCAAGGCCTTTGCCAAGTCTTCTGCTTCCTTAGCAGCAATTTATGCATCAGTCAATTGTTTAGATTGAGCATCAATCTTGCTCAACTCAATCGATTTCTGGACTTCAGCCTCATCTCTCTTTCTCTGTTCAGCCTCTTCTCTCTTCTTTTTGTGATAAGTAGAGACTTTAGCTTTTCCAGTCCATTTCTTTCTTTGAGCTCTGGACTCAATGACTGATGCGTTAGCTATTGGTTCAGGAGCAGCAGTTGAAATCGGTGCAACAGCAATAGGTTCGAGGATCTGCACTTCAGGATCCTCTTGAGGTTGATTAACCTCAGCAGTTGGTGTAGTAGTCTGATCTTTCTGAGCATCAGCAGACTTGTTATCAGCAGACTTACTTCCAACCGGTCTCTCTACTGATGGAGGATTGGTTCTTACAATATCAGATAACTCTGTTGGAGAATCTATCAGCGTAATCCTCTTTCTTGCAGTAGACTTAGTAAGAGAGACAGGAGTAGATGCAGCAGTGTCTTTTAGAGCACTCCTTGTCCTCATAGTAACATTTTCAGCTGGCAGCTCAGCTGAAATTGTTCTTTGTGGAGAGATGTCATAAGCCATCTCTTCAATCTCTTTAACTGTCTGATCAATAAGAGCATCAGCAGTTGTCTTTTCTGTTCTGGCTTGAACAGCTGGTTGGGCTGTTTGAACAGAAACCTTACGAGCAGTCACTTTACTCCTCTTTTTCTTGTCAGCAACAGGTGACTTAGGCTCTGTGGCTTTTCTCTTTGATTGCCTCTTTTCTGGCACGGCCGCAGGCTGTTTGGTTCCGACAGCCTTGACGGCTTCATAGATCTTTAGTTCCTTGGCCTTGTGAATTTCTTTGCCATCAGTCATCGTGCATCCCAGACTCATCAGCAAATGACTGAGAAAAATCCTGTGCAAGGTTTGACCACGCTCCTTGTGATCAGCAATGATATACCAAACAAAAGTTGCCCAGTTTACTTTCAGCCCATAGTAAACTGCAATCATTGTATGAAACCTCTTCATGGGCACACTATCAAGGGAGAAAGTGCAATTCTCCACAATTTTGGCAAAGAGATCTGCCATTCTTTGGAATTCATCCTTCAGCTGGGGCTTCTTTATGTTCCCAGAAAGGATTTCATTCGACTTCGCAACTATCTTCCAGAAGTCAGCCTCCAACGGCTCAGCCAAAGTAGCGAGTTCAGTTACCTTTATTTGATAAACCATACTTCTCGTTCAACAACCCAGGGGTCAGACAGATGTCTTTTTCCCCTACTTTAGCTTTTATTTCCAGCTTTTCATAGTCTGGTTTCTTATCGGAGTTGTAAAAC
This sequence comes from Penstemon davidsonii, assembly GCA_034814905.1. Lineage (NCBI taxonomy): Eukaryota > Viridiplantae > Streptophyta > Magnoliopsida > Lamiales > Plantaginaceae > Penstemon > Penstemon davidsonii. The sequence goes on from JAYDYQ010000192.1 coordinate 68,340, forward strand.
TCCAGAACTTCTGGTATGAACACCATCTCTTCATGAGCTTCCATAAAATTAACCAGTGAAGCAGCTTTGAACTTTTCCAGAATCTTTTTCATCAGGTGAGTTCCTGTGGCGTAATTTGTCTGGTGGTAGTTCAAGTATCTACCCTCAGCGTTTGCGTCTTTGGAAGTCATTTTTTCTGAAAAAGATTTGGAGGAAAACGAGAGAAATTTGCGGAAGATATGAATGCAAAAATGCTCTTGTGTACTTAGAAAATTTTGAAGGTGTGTAAAAGATCAGTCAGCCGATCAGATCTGGATTTATAGAGGTTGGGTGATGTCGGTTTTCGTGATTTAAGCCAACCGTTGGATCAGTTACTGATAAAGTAGATCGTGTGAACGTAATATGCGGAATTCAAAATTTTATTAATTATGTCAGACTAGGCGGGAAGTCGAAACGCCACTAGTCTTTTATTTATAAAAGTGTGTTTATGATAATACGTTTTTAGTACAACACTATTTATAAGTTGACATAAGTAAACAGATGAGTAAAATAATACTTATCTGGCAGATGACTTGTCTGATACAATATATCACTAGTGAAAGCCAGTATCTAGTGATCTTCCTTTGCTGTTTGTCAATCCAGCAAAATAAATAATCTTCAAATCTTCAAGAATTAAGAACAAATCTTCTGATTAAAACAACTTCAACTTACTGTCATTGAAGATTTCATCTTTAGAACAGGAGTACCGCTAGTCTTACACGTTCCCCCTGAATTCAAGAATCTATCAGTCAACTAATCTGTTGAGAGTCAGTCTTCTTGAAAAATAATACATGCTGTCATCAGATTAGTCAGCTGATGAACTCAGTCTTCTGATAGGTTCCCCCTCAGCTTATGAATCCAATTTTAACAAGCCTAGTTCCACTCTTAGAGTAGAAAATCTTGCATCACTCAATGGTTTGGTGAAAATGTCAACGATCTGATTATCTGTATGAACATACTCAATAATAACATTTCCTTTTTCAACATGGTATATGATGAAGTGATGTTTGATCTCAATATGCTTAGCCCTGGAATGACTAGTAGTATTCCGAGTAAGTGAGATTGCACTTGTATTGTCACAGTAGATAGGTATTCACTGATCTTGAGATTATAATCTTCTAGTTGATGCTTCAACCAAAGTATCTGTGCACAACATGCTCCAGCAGCAATGTATTCAGCTTCAGCAGTAGATATGGATACTGAAGTCTGTTTCTTACTCATCCATGAGATCAGACGACTGCCTAAAAATTGACAAGTACCTGTAGTACTCTTCCTATCAATTTTGCAGCCAACAAGGTCAGAATCTGAATATCCAATAAGTTCAAATCCTGATTCCCTTGGATACCACAATCCCAATTCTTGAGTGCCTTTGAGATACCTTAATATCCTTTTGGCAGCTAAGAGATGAGATTCCTTAGGATTTGATTGAAATCTCGCACAAACCCCAACAGAGTAAATAATGTCTGGTCTGCTAGCTGTTAGATACAACAGTGACCTATTATGCCTCTATATTTGGTGATGTCAACTGATTTGCCATCTTCATCTTTATCCAAACGAAGTCCAGTAGACATTGGAACACTAACAGATGAGCTAGTTTCCATACCAAATTTCTTAAACAGATCTTTTGTGTACTTTGCTTGATTAATAAAAATACCATCAGGTAGCTGTTTGACTTGTAATCCAAGAAAGTAATTGAGTTCTCCCATCATGCTCATTTCAAACTTGTTCTGCATCAGCTTAGAGAACTTTTCACACATCTGTTTGTTAGTTGAACCACAAATAATATCGTCCACATATATTTGAACTAACAATATATGTTCTTCCCATTCAATAGCGAACAAGGTCTTGTCTACTTTACCTTTGCGAAATCCTTTAACTAAAAGAAAATCAGATAAGGTATCATACCATGCTCTTGGTGCTTGTTTCAGTCCATAGAAAGCTTTCTTCAGACGATACACTTTGTCTCCCTGTTGATAGACTTCAAAACCTGGAGGTTGTTCAACATAAACTTCTTCTTGCAATTCTCCATTGAGAAAAGCAGACTTCACATCCATCTGATAGACAGTGAAGTTCTTGTGAGCAGCATAGGCAAGAAACAGTCTGATTGCTTCAAGTCTTGCTACTGGTGCGAATGTTTCATCAAAGTCAATGCCTTCTTCTTGGCAGTAACCTTTGGCAACTAGTCTTGCTTTATTTCTAGTAACAATACCATCTTCATTCATTTTGTTCCTGAATACCCACTTAGTGCCAATTACCCTTTGATGAGTAGGTCTAGGTACCAAGTACCAAACTTCATTCCTTTCAAATTGATTTAACTCTTCTTGCATTGCTTCAATCAAGTGAGAATCACTAAGAGCTTCATCAATTAGTTTAGGCTCAATTTGTGAAAGAAAACTTACAAACATTGATTCATTTGCAGTTGACCTTCTTGTTCTCACTCTGTCCAATGGATCACCAATCACTAGTTCAGGTGGGTGATCTCTGAGCCATCTGAGATCAGGTTGCAAATATGGATGTTGTCCTCTTGATTGATCTTGCAACACTACTGTTGGAGTCTCATTAGTAGTTTGTTGAACAAACTCTGGTCTGTCAGCTGTTTGCAACTCCTCTGTTAGACAATCAGTAGACTGATTTTGAACAGCACTTGAGTTATCAGCTTGGTTGAGATCAGGTAGTAAGATGGGTACATACTCTTCTTTTCTTTCCACACTCAATTTCTGAAATTCAGCAGATAAGTCTGGATTAGCACTTTGATTCTTTTCAGAAGATTGACTTGGCTCATCAAATACTACATGAATTGATTCTTCTACAAGTAAAGTCCTTTTGTTAAAAACTCTATAGGCTTTACTAACAGTAGAGTAACCTACAAAAACAGCTTCATCAGCCTTCTCTGCAAAAGCAGTAAGGTGATTTTTCCCATTATTCAAAACATAACATTTACAACCAAAAATCCTAAGATAATGTAAATTAGGTTTTTTGTTGTTCCTTAGTTCATAAGGTGTCTTGTTTTGACTCTTGTTAATCATGCATCTGTTCTGGGTGTAGCAGGCTGTATTTGTGGCTTCTGCCCAGAATCTTTGAGGCAGTTTTGCTTCAGCTATCATTGTCCTGGTAGCTTCTTTTAGAGTTCTGTTTCTTCTTTCAGCAACTCCATTTTGTTGAGGGGTTCTGGCAGCAGAGTACTCATGGTTGATTCCTCTGGAGTTACAATACTCTTCAACAGTAGAGTTTGTAAATTCAGTGCCCCTGTTTGATCTGATCTTCAATATTCTTAAACTCTTTTCATTCTGGATCAGTTCCATCAGATTGGTAATATGTTCCTTGGTTTCACTTTTCTTTTTCATGAATATCACCCAAGTAAATCTTGAATAATCATCCACAACAGCTAGGCAGTATTTCTTTCCACCATTGCTGATAGGATCAATAGGGCCAAACAAATCCATATGAAGTAGCTCCAAAATTCTAGTTGAAAATTGGTGCTTCTTGCTTTTGAAAGATGATTTCACTTGTTTACCCTTCTGACATGCGTCACATAGCTTGTCTTTGCTCATGATTGTCTTTGGAATTCCTTCTACCAAATCATTCTTGATTAATCTGTTGATGGTCTTGAAATTCAAATGATTCATTCTTTTGTGCCAAAGCCAACTGATTTCACTTGGTGTAGAGGCCAGCAAACAAACATTAGAATTCTTATCCACAGAATTCCAGTCGAATACATAGATATTCCCCTGTCTTCTTCCAGATAGTATCACCTTCTTGGTTCCAACTTGCTCTACATAGCACATATCTGATGAGAAGATAACAGAAAATCCCTTGTCACAAAATTGACTTATGCTCAACAGATTGTACGTCAGGCCTTTAACATAAGAGACGTCAGATATCTCAATGTTTCCTTTGATAAGCTTTCCAAACGCAACAATCTTGCCTTCTTTGTTGTCTCCAAAAGTAACTCTTGGACCATCTACGGCAGCAGCATCAGTCAGTTCATGTATGTCACCACACATGTGCCTCGAACATCCACTGTCCAAGTACCATTTCTTCTCTACTTTACTCCTACTCCTAATCCTAACCTACAAAACAGAAAAAATTGTTTTAGGTACCCATTATCGAATGGGTCCTGGAGGATTAGTGTCACCTTTGACAACCCAAGATTTGAAAACCTTGAGTACAGAAAACAGCTCCGTCAGAGAGATCTTCCCCAAATCCCTTGATTCTTCCATTGATGTGATCTTCATGTTGAATTTGGGTGGTAGCGCATTTAAGACTTTGAGTGTGATTTCTTTATCAGTGAACGTCTTTCCCAACTTTAACACGTTGTTCAACACTTTCGTGAACCTTGAATCCATCTGGTCAATGGTTTCTCCAGATTTCATCTTGAATTTTTCAAACTTCTCCAGGGCTATGCTCAAATTGTGTTCTTTGATGGCATCATTCCCTTCACTCATATCACGGACTTTATCCCACATCTCCTTTGATGTCTTGCAGTGTTTGACTTTGTCAAATCTGTCGTTGTCGAGGGCTTTAGTCATGATGAAGATTCCAACCTTGTCGAGATTGCTCAGCTTTAGTTCCTCAGCTGTCATCTCTTCGGGGTCTTTGTCAACAACCATCTCCTGGTCATTAACCTTGACTGTTTTTGTGATTCTGATAGGACCTTTTGCTATGCACCTGTACATATTATCATTGTAAGCAGCAAGGAAAATTTCCATGCGTATTTTCCAGTCCTCAAAACTCATTCCGCCAATGTGGGGTACATGACTGATACAGTCCATTTTCAAAAGATTTTTATTTTTCAAAATATGCTCTTTTGAAAAACACACTAGGATCAAGCTCGTTGATCAGTCAGATGATTCAGATGAACCACCTGCTCTGATACCACTTGTTGGTCCCAAGTGGTCAGATGAGGTCTAGAGGGGGAGGGGGGAGGGGGTGAATAGACCTCTTCAAATTTTAACTTTAAAATTCTCTAACTTTTTCTATGAGCAGACTAAGCTGATCAAGATTCGTAAGTAGACTGAGCTGATCTCGCACAAAGCTTTGAACAGCAGAGTTGACCACTCTTCTGATTTTACTTAGCTGATTTTGAGAAAATCAGAGTTTTAAATAACTTACTTGCAGCGGATTTATCTAGTGTTTTTCACAAGTAGTTTTCTTTAACTTAAAGATTTTATCCCCAGTTTTAATAAACTCCTTTTTAAAATCTTTAACAGTTAACTTGAATGTTTGAAGGCTTTTAAAAATATGCAAAGTAAAAATGCAAACTCAAACACAAGCAATTTTTATAGTGGTTATATGGATGTAAATCATTTAGTCCACTCTTCCAAGTCACTTAGATCTTGGGTTATACTATAAACACACAGTTTACAATATATCTCTGCTTGCGCCAATCAACAAATGAAAAGGCCACAAGTTCACAATAGGAAATCACAAAGAAAACATATTCTCTGAAGTAATATCACTCACTAAGATGGATATCTACTTCTCACAACACTTCTCTTACAAAATCACTCAGATTTATGTGTATTTTCTTTTATCTCTCTCTTTCAATTTCGTCAACAGATGACTCGGCTGATAAGTGTTCTGTTCTTGAGTTATAAGACTTAGAAGAAATTTTGCTTAGAAATTTGCTCTCAGTTGTGTTGCTTCTTCAGATATTGCCCCTAACTCTTGAACTTGAACTATTTATACTTGAGGTTTGAAAATCTGTCCGTTGAGAGATCAACAGGTGTCCAAATCCTCGAGTACTGGTCCTGCTTTCTGAAACGGCTACATGCGACTGAACACTGTACACTCTGCTGTACTTTCTGTCAGTTGCATTTAATGCACCAAGCTGATACGAAGTTTCTCTTCAATCATTTGTCTTTAATACCCTTCCTCTTCAGCATTTATTACTTCAAGTGCATTTATTACCGTTGGGATGACTTGCTGATCACTTCCACTCTTCTAATCGAATCCACTCGTCTGATGAACACTCTGCTGATCAAATCAAACTTATCTGATTTGAGTCTGTTGATTTTTCACCAGTCTGATTCCATTTCTCAGCAACAGATCAGTAGTCTTCTGGACCATAAGATTTGACCCTTCTGTTTTAGCTTCTTCCTTGGTCAAAATTCTTCTAAGGGATTGACTAAGCTTCCATTACTTAGCTGGTGATGATGTTTTGGAAATAATCAAAACCTTCCTTCACTTTTAAGTCTTTATCTTCATCTTCATCCAACACTTGCTGAGATTCCTTCTAACAAGTCATACAAAATTTGTTTCTTTTATCATGCTGATTTTGCTGATAGTTCATGTGCATCACTTTATGCTTAAATGATTGTCATCTGATAGATGTCATCAGATACCACTTAATGTGTGACGTCATATCACTTGTTATTGTACCACTTGTTGACACCGCTTGATTGGATGTCACTGTTTGTATGCTAGAGTTCAACATTATACTTTCACATCAAATGATGTAACCTTGCTTGAGCTATATGTTTGAATACAACTTTGTAGATACCACTTGTTTGATAATGTGATACTACTAGTTGGGTCTTCACTGGGTTACACTTCTTATGAGGATCAATCATGATTGTAATTGACATACATTCCCTGTAGACAGTTAATTCTTACTTTTTTTATCACCAACTTGTATGCTGCTTGTTGGTTTTCTCAAAGTCTACTTTGTTGGTCAATTTTATTGGTGTTTCCCTTTCATGAGCTTGGAGCATCCTTGTCTTCTGTTGCATTGGATTTGTGCTCTTTTTCAAAATGAGGTTTATATGTAGGATATGATGTATGATATTGGGTACAAGCATGCATATTTGATGGATATGGTGCATATTGAAAGTTAGGTGCAAAGAATGAATGTACAGTAGGATAATATGATGGGTGTACGTTTTGATATTCATACTTGGGCTCATATCCTTGCCAATTTGTATGATTATGATAATACTTTGATTGTTTCTTGTAAGGTTTCTTATCATATCTACTGGCTTCTGCATTGCCTTTCTCCTTTGGCTTATCAGAAGGTTTCACATCTTTGCTCTTAACAGCTGAATGAACCTTACTTGATTATTTTCCCTTAACATATGTATTAGTTTTATTTGGTTGTTGAGCTTTTGTCTGTTGTTTTTCCATAGTGGAGTTTTTGACTTTGTTGAAACCAACTCCTGTATTCCTTGGTTTTCTGGCAATAACCTCATCCATTTTTGGAGATTCGTTGCTTTTAACAAATAGGAGTATTCTACCATCATTAGTTAACTTGAATGTTCCTTTAGTCATCTTTTCTGTAGAGTTCATGATTTGATTAAAACCTAGTCCAGTTTTGTCAGTTGCATGTCTCTGTGCACACAAGATATCATCTAATGATTTAGATGAATCTATGTAAGGTGCAAGTATCTTTTCTAATTCAACATTTTTGTCAGTTGCATGTCTCTTTGCTCAAGTTGAAAATTCAAATATGAAAACATATTCTCGTTGACTATTAACTCTCTCTTTCTCTTAGAACTTTCTCCAGTACTATTCATGTCTGTCGAGACACTAGCAATATCCCCTGATGTTGGGTTTTAGGGTGGGTGGGTGATTCTCCTTACCTATTTTTCGTTTACGTTTGGGGACAGATGTGGGAATCTGGTTTGGGTCTGACTGATTTTCTTGCTTAACCTGTTTCAGTATGGTTGTGGGTACGGGTCGGGTAGTTTCTGGGCCAAAGGGTGTTTTCAGTAGGCTGTTCTTGGAACCTTTGGCTTGGGAGTTCGGATTCGGGTTATGAGTAGATGGACTAGTGTTATTGGGTTGGTAGGAGGCCAAGTTTATTTTACCAGTTCGTAGAGATGGGTTGGTTGTATTATAGTGGGCCGAGGCTAACATATTCAAGTTCTTCTGGGCTGAAGTGGAGTTCCTTGAATTTGGGCCTTGTTTGTTTATGGTGGTTGTGGTAGTGGGTTATGGGATTCGAGATTTCCTTCTCGTAACAAATCTTGCAAGACATAGACATGTGATCCAGCTTACCACAATGATGTCTGCCCTGTCGTTTCTAATTTTCATCAATCTCGGGAGCGGTTGCATTATATTGATCACCACTCTAGCTCGAATAACATCACCCAGAAAAGAACTCGATTGATCAGTCTGAATACTTTTAAATTTCCCTAACTGTCGACAGATCTTTTCAACCAAATTTTTATTAGCCTTACCTAGCGGGAGACCCGAAATGTGAATAGATAAATCGCACCAACTCAGATCAATCTGACTCGGATTATCTTCCGGCCCAGAAGAATCAAGAACAACCAATCTTTTTTCATACGTTCAAGGACCTCCCTCTAAAGCTCTTTTCCAATCTAACTTGTGCTTAAATGAAAAAAAAAATCTGCCATTACCAATCTGTTTAAAAATTACCCCCATAGTTGGACTCCAAGCTCAAGATAAAATCATCCCGATGGTATCTACTTTATCATTCTTATTCCCCAGGATTCTACCCACAAGCAAAAGATCCGTCGATAAGTTTTGTTGATCCCAATCATCATCCGCAAGACAAAAGCCCTCTTCAATGTCTGTCAGATTAATTTTGTTCCCGAAATTGAAATCAGAGATATCCATGGCAATAGGTTTGTGCGACGAAGAGTGAGTGCCTTCGACAACAAACCCTCGAACAGTCACGGTCCTGGGAAAAGAAAAGGAAAAAGGGGAAAACAGATAAGAGAAAAGGAAGAAATGCAGTAAAAATATAAAGAAAACGAAAATAACCCAAATGATCAAAGAAGAACTAATTGTAACATGTGGAGCAGAGTAAAATCAGATATTTAAGTAGACAATTCATAGCCATGATGAGCCAACTCTCAAAAAAAGAGAAAGGCCATTCAAAGGAAAAATCTCTCCACTAGTGAGAGAAAAAGACTCTCCACTAAAGAGAGAAATCAAACATTTTTACTTGTTAATACTAAGTTATATATGTCTCATATTAATTTTTTATATTGACAAGACGAGGAATCTAATTTGACCTTATATAGTCTATACATCCACTGGATCTAAATATGACAAACTTATTCCTCGATTTTGGAATGAACAATGGTTTATCCTCCAAATTATATTGCATAAAACTATATTAGTAATTTATAGACTCCATTTTTATTTTTTTACCGCACAACTTCGATTCTCATTTTTTATTTTTTTTATTTTAGTATTATGTTTAACTTAAAGTTATACACACTCTCCTTCAATGGTGTTTTTCAGCATATAAATAAGGACAATTTTGTAAATTCAAAATCAAATTGTATTTCTAAATACAATATTGAAAAGGTGAAACCAAACGTTAACTTGATTTAGTATAAATTAATTTCTAAGAACATATATACTATAATCAATTGTTCTAATTTTTTTTATATAAAAGTGAGGTCAAACTGACCTTTCATCTAAAAAATAAATCCGAATTTTTCATTCTCAAAATTACAACGTAATATTTGAAGTTGGAAATTTTTTACAATTGAAAACGAGAATGAAAGTTGTGTCGTAAAACACATAAAATGAAGCCAATAAATTACTTTAACATGTTTATGCAACACAACACTTTGGATTACCAATGATCGAAGAAAGCCCATTGTATTTTCCGTATTTATCCACGACTTTCATAGGCAATATAAAACAATCCTATCAATAATATTTAATTCTCCATTATACCCTTTTCAATTCAATGAATCAACTCACTCAACATTTTAATGCTTAAATATCTTGACATATATTTAGATATAAATAGTTTTCCTCTATTTTATATGGAAACTCGCTAATTTTTTTTTCTTTATAGACTTGTTAATTACGGGAAACTAATATTTAAATAAGTGTCAAATTGTCTTCATAAATTTTAGTTAATTCTTGGTTTAGTAGTTCTTAATCAATTTTTTTTCTTTGAATAAGAATAGAAATTAAAGTAGTAAATTGGTTAAAAATTAATTTTAAGTCATTGTGAGTACGATCCTCTACTTTCACCTTATTATTTGTGCAACACGTACACTTGCGTATGAAAATCCGCAACATTTTTCCAAATGTTTGTAATTATCCATCAAGAATTTGATTGACTAGCTAAATATAAGTGCGAAGGAAATAGTTGATGATTTGCAATTATTAAAAGCAAGAAACTTCCGACAGTAACACGTTTGTGGGGCTAATGGTCAATACAAAATACACCTATGCCGTGTTCCTCCATAAAACATGAGTACCTCAAGGGGTTCAAATACTCCTATCTTTGAAAAATCATAATGTTACGGAATTGAAATAAATTCATCATTTCAAATCATACACTTTGAAAACAATTTGATTCAAATTTTTCATAATTTTGTACAAGTGTGAATATATGAAATTAATCTGTTAATAGTTTTAAGCATAGGTTCAATTTATAATACACAAAACTAATGAATCGAACACACACTGATGTTTTAAGCATAGGTTAAATTTATATGTAATCATTGGGCTAATGGCAATTTATCCTCTGTGATTATTATAATGTTCAATTTATCCTCCTGTGATCTAGAAAAAACAATTTACCCCTCTGTGATTTTTTTAAAGGAGAAATTTTTCTCTCTGAGTAGGAGAGTGTATCTCACTGGCTCAAATATGAAAGTGGGCGTTAAATGCATTGTGTAAAAGGATGAAATTACCCTATTGAGGGGTAAAATGGTCCACATAAAATTACACCGGGGGAAAGGGTGTTTAAATGTCACATTTATAATGACACAGCTAGGTAAATTGCCTCATTTATAATAACACATGGAGATAAATTGCCACATTTATAATAACACGGTGAGGCAACTTGACACATTTTTTCAATTCAATTTTTTTCTAAAGGCATAAAGGGGGGTATTATTGTCAATTCGATTTTTTTCTAAAGGCTTAAAATTTCTATGAAGACAGTGTAAATTATTTTTAGAATCACAGGGGGTAAATTGCACTTTTTTAATTTACAAGAGCATAAATTTTCATTAACCCTTTAATCATTGGTTCGAGTCAAGAACGTAAGGAAAAAGATTTCCATGAAATACAATAACTACACTGATGTCCTGATAAGGTAGAGCAAGAATTGGGACCGAAAGATGTAAGCAATCAATAAATTTAAAATGGTACATATTATTATTTAATTTATTCAGTATAATATAAAAAGAGTAGGCTTAATTTTCGCCTACATTTTTCTCCGGTTCCGAATATAATCCTTTGATCTCTAGTTTTTTTTTAAATTCTTTTACCAAGAATACTTCTTCTCCAAATATTCAGTAGGATTTACTGAAAAATAAATTCCATCACTCTTTACTTCCCAATAACAATCAGGTCCACAGTCATAGTCCATACTCGATTTGAAAACATCAAAACTTATATTCTTTGAACCCCACCAAAGATGACAGAAGAATAATGTATTACCCCAAAAGTTGTCGCAGAAATGCCATTTGAAGTCGAAATTCACAGGAGTGGTATGAAATCCAAGATCATCGTCACCAGAAGCACAATGCAACCTCAACATTGAATTTGGAGGTAGCTTGTTAATAACGTGAACTCTGTAAAATTCACTACAAGAAAAACCTTGAAGAATGTTAGAACATAAAAGGATAAATATTAAGACGTTTTTCATAATTGTATAATTTTTCTTGATGGTTGAAAATGAATATAACAACTTCTTTCAATGCAGATTATATTTATAAGGTCTAGGTAATATATCAGATTTCTTGTGAAAAAATAATAAGAACTCAAATCGGATGGATAGAGTTTTCAAATATATAAATGGAAGTTAAATTTTGCAATGGAATCTAAAAGGTCATGATTGACAAATAAAACCGAAATTAAGCGTAAATTATGGTGGATCTAGATAAAATATTTGTTGTATTCATAAAATTACCAAATTAAAAAATTATTTTCCATAAAAACTAGATTATGTAGACCAATGGTGTAGCTACACTGTAAGGAGTGAGTGGCAATGACTCCACACAAATTTTCATCTATAGAGTAATTTATGGTTACTTGGTCTAATTTATGGATGTAATTTTGGAGTATTAGTTAATATATCTCTAAATGAACCATATTAATATACAAGAAAATATTAAAATTCTATTGAAATGGGTCCATGATTTGGGCAAACTATTGAACAAGTTTTTCTTTCATATAATCTCATTCCTTACACTTACTTTTACAATAGTAGTAATTAGAGTACTATTCGATCATACCCGCCATATTTTTTATATGTATGTTTAGAATACTAAAAGAAGTGAACGAAAAAAAAAAAGCACACAAGTCGGCCTTAATTTCAAACATGTGTATGTATATCTTCACTTCTATATATATATTTATAACTCTTTAGTAGTAAAAAAGACAAAGCCATTTAATTTTTTAATACAATAATCAATAATTATATATAAACCCCTCAGTTCATTTTCTCGACAAAACCGTAAAAGTAAAAAATAAAAATTTGTAAATCGTCTAGGTTTGAATTTTCGATAAAAAAATATAAAAATTCAACGTTGATGTAATTTCAAATTATAGAATGACCCCAATGATTTTTTTCTTCTGGCTGATGTAGATTGTAGAGACAGGATTGACCCGGTGATTAATTTCTTCATGCATGAGGGAAAAAAATGAAGCTAATTAATGGATGGAATCTAGACTATCTACGTATATGTTAAATATTGATAAATTAATAAACTAATATTTAGGAAATTCTAACAATATATACATATATAAAAGAAGAGAATCTCTCTAGGATGACAAAATTTGAGTTGCAAAATTTGTTTTCGTAGTTGTGAAATATATATTTATTTTTATACTAGATATTTCTTAGTTGTAAAATTGTCTAAATTGTACAATCTTAGACAAAATTAAGATCTGAAAAATTAAAACTAACTATGTTTAAACTATGAAGTTACTTTTCCATATTTGTACATTTTGTAAAGATTTTAGGATCGTTGAGAAATTTAAATTTAATATTAAAACTAATCATTTTATTAAATCTTACCCAAGATAAAAATACAATGTTATTAAATCATAAATAATATTTTTTTTTGAAAAATACAATATTTTGTTAATTTTATTTTGAAAAAAATAACACATTTTTATCTGATTTACTAAATTAGTACAATAAATATCTAAACTAGTTAATTGACTTACTAAAATCATTTTCCAAAATAACAAATCCAAATAAGGGAATTAGAATTATCTAAATTATCTAAATCATCTAATAATTTTTAGTAGAATTTTCTAAATTATCTAAATTATCTAAATCATCGAGAACTTTCCGGATTAGGGTCTTAAACACAATTCTGACAACCATAGTCAAAGTTATGTCAAAAATAGTTAAACGTGTCAAAAAGACTCCAATTGGGAAATGAACTCAATTATTCAATGTCTTTTCATGGATCCATTCACTCGTGATATTCCAATGCCAGTTAGAAAATATAGTATTCCGAAAATACCATTGACAGAATGTACGTGGTATATATTTTGCCAAATATTGACCAGAAAAGTTGTCGATATAACACGTAACATCTAAGAGAAACGAAAGTGTAACACTCTATCTATGAGACACGAAAACTTAAACAACTTTAAACATGAGAGACGATTTCAGCAATTAAATATACAACAAAACATTGTGAATACTCCGTATTATTCATTTATGATTAGTCTCATATATTTAATTGATCAAATAATTCAAGATGCACGTCCACTCAAATTGATTAGATTATGAGTTATTCTTTATTTTTTATTTCATCGGACCCATCAAATTTTTAAATGGTTAAAATTTCTAGTTAATTAGATCGTTTCGGATCAGATTTATATTCGCTCCACTTATAGCCCTAACTTTTGTAATTTTACATATGATCAGTCTAGCAACAATAGTTCGTAATTGGACCTAAAGAGGAGAATTTTTTTTAAGTGGAACGATAATTACATTACTACATCAATAGCACTAAATCAGAAATTTCATTTTATTATACGATCGAATTTTATTGAAAAATTAATTACCAAACACTAGTGTAAAACTAGAAAAAAAACTCACAAACAATAGTTGGAATTGAACCAATGACCTCTTGATTATGTAGCATTGACAAGAGAAGATATTTTTTTAGACGGTAAATACATCATTATATCAAGAAATCTTTAAATCTATTTCATTAATATCAAAGAACAAAAATAAACTAATTACAAAAACTAGTATCAAACAACACAAATACCCACATTGTATACATGTAAAATAAGTTCCATCATTAGCCTTAGTATTCATCTTAATATTTTATTTGTCTCGGGTATTATTGGCACACTTCACCAAAATTTTTACGTAGAACAAGAACCCTGATAGAAAACTATGTAGATTCACTAAAAAAGAATGTTGCATGTTACAATTTACAAATTTTTGACATCTTGTACTTGTTAAATACTAAGTTATATATGTCACATATTGATGTTTAATATTGACAAGACGAGGAATCTAATTTGAGCTTTTATAGTCGATAGACTATATATACGTTAATTCGATCTAAATATGACAAACTTATTCCTCGATTTCTGACTGAACAATGGTTTATCCTCCAAATTTTATTGCATAAACCTGTATAAGTAATTTATTGACTCCATTATTTTTCTTTTTACCTCACAACAACTATTCTCATTTTTTATTGTTTTAATTTTAGTTTTATGTTTAACTTAAAGTTATACATACTATCCTTCGATGGTGTTTTTCAGTATATATATTGACAATTTTGTAAATTCAAAATCAAAATGTATTTTTAAATATAATATTGAAAAGTTGAAACTAAATGCGAAATTAATTTAATTAATTTCTAAAAACATATATATTAAAATCAATTATACAAAAGTGAGGTCAAACTGACCCTTCATCTAAGAAATAAATTCGAATTTTTCATTCCCAAAATTACAACATAATATTTGAAGTTGGAAGATCTTTACAATTAAAAACGAGAATGGAAGTTGTGTCGTAAAAAAAATAAAAATGAACCCCAATAAATTACTTTAACAGTTTTATGCAACACAACACTTTGGATTACCAATGATCCAAGAAAGCCCATTGTATTTTTCATGTTTATCCACGACTTCCATTGGCAATATAAAACAATCCTATCAATAATATTTAATTCTCCATTATACCCTTTTCAATTCAATAAATCAAGTCACTCAATATTTTATTGCTTAAATATCTTGATATATTTTTGGATATAGATATTTTTCAACTATTTTATATGGAAACTCGCTAAAATATATTTCCTTATAGACTTGTTAATCAGGGGAACTAAATATTTCAATAAGAATCATAATTTAAATTAAAGTTGTGAATTGGTTAAAAATTAGTTTCGAGTAAGTACAATACTCTACTTTCACCTTATTACATGTGCAACACGTATACTTACGTCTGAAAATCCACAAATTTTTTTCAAATAGTTGTAAGATTCATCAAGAATTCGATTGACTAGCTAAATATTAGAGCGAAGGAAATAGTTGATGATTTGAAAATATTGAAAGCAAGAAATTTCGGACAGTAACACGTTTGTATTTTTGGTAATGAGTTTTAGGTCAATACAAAATACACGAGAGAATTGTATTTTAGGTAATGAGTTTTAGGTTAATTTCTATTTTTGGTCCACAACTTTATATGTTCAATACATTTGGTACAGCGCTTTAATAAATTGTGACACATTTGGTACAACCATTAGAAATTGTTGTTAAATTGTGACGTGACAGTTAAGTCTAATTGCAAAGTTGATGTCATTATTTATGTTGACTAATAATATTACCCCATAACATTTCAGGCTACCAAAAAAACCCTACATCTCCAAATTTAATGACGATTATAGTCTACATTGTTGCCAAATTTAAAAATTAACTCACTCAAGAGCACATGCAGACTAATTTGAAAATTTTACTTCTTTAATTTAAATAACTAATTTAATTTATAAACAATATTAATAATTAAATAATACTTTAACATAAATATCAAAAAAAATTAAGAGAATATATTCTTTTCAAATATAAGATCTATATAATAGTAATAATCTATGTAATATTTATTAAAATATTAAAAATATTTAATATTTATTAAATTAGTAAATAATTATAATTTTCAAAAACTAAAACCCAACCCACATATCCCAATTCCCAACCCAACCCTTTAACCCTACCATCCCCCCAAATCCCAAGCCGACGGCGGCCTGGGACTTTGGGTGGGGTGGGTTTTAGTTTTTTTTAATTTATTTATTATTTATTATTTTAATAAATATTTAATATTTTTAATTATATAATTTATTATTTTAATAAATTTTAAATAGATTAATACTATTATATAAATCTTATATTTGAAAAGAATATGTTTTCTTATTTTTTTATATTAATATTAAAGTATCATTTAATTTACTAATATTGTTGATAGATTAAATCAGTTATTTAAATAAAATAAGTAAAAATTTTAAATAGGTCTGCACGTGGTCTTGTTCGAGTCAATTTTAAAATTTGGCAATAATGTAGACTAAAATCGTCACTAAATTTGAAGGTGTGGGATTTTTTTAGTTGCCTAAAATGTTATGGGATAAAATTATCAGTCAACATAAGTAATGTCATCAACTTTGCAAATTGACTTAACTTCCACGTCACCATTTAACAACAATTTTTAACGGTTGTACCAAATGTGTCATAATTTTTTAAAGCGTTGTACGAAATGTGTTGAACACGTAAAGTTATGTACAAAAAATGGGAATTGACCTAAAATTCAGTTAAAAAAAATGCAATTATATCCATACTACACCTATGTCGTGTTCCTCCATAAAATAATTTAGTACCGATCAGCCATAGCCGCGTGGTACGACTACGAGATATGGCAAATGGACGTAAAGGCCGCCTTTCTCAATGGAGACATTGATAAGGAGATCTTTATGCAACAGCCCGAGGACTTTGCGTCCAAAGGAAGCGAGCACAAGGTGTGCAAACTTCAAAGGTCAATTTATGGCCTCAAACAGGCATCCCGAACCTGGAACATACAATTTGATGAGACAGTCAAAGCTTTTGGCTTTATCAAAAACGTATTTGAACCTTGTGTGTACAAGAAGAATAGTGGGAGTTCGGTACAATTCATAGTTTTATACGTCGACGACATTCTGTTGATCGGGGACTATATCGGAATGTTGACGCAGACAAAAGCGTGGTTATCCGCGCAGTTCTCCATGAAATATTTGGGAGAGGCATCTTACGTATTTGGGATACGTATCTATAGGGATAGATCGAAGAAGATGTTCTTACTAACTCTCCTCGAGATCTCACCGCATAAGTTATGCTTTAACTTTAATTTAAGATCTAGATTCTAGCGTGCATCACATACAAGCCAAATAAATAAATCGATAAATAAATTAAAACATACAAGCCTAGCATGCATACTACCACAATATGTTTCGATCGGGAGCCTCCTATGCTGGCCATCATCGTGCCATGATGTTGGCACAATTGATCAATCTAAAGGGTTCTTAATGGACCTAGGCTATTACAGAAATAACCATGCATACATGGCCTTCAACTCCTTTTGGGCTCCCACATTGCTTGTAACGGGCCTCCGTCCTAAACTATTTAAAACAGTAAAGCCCTAATCAATTACAAAGGCTCAAAGTGGCCCAAAAACTTAAGGCTCGCAGGCCCAATAAAAACCAAACAATAAATTATACCAATCACATCTACCCTAGGGTTAAGGCTCGGCACGATCGAAAACCACGTAAACAGTTCACGTAGAGCAAGAAACAAGCAAACAACTTTTTACGTATTTCTTTCTTAATTTTAAAACACCTTTTAAAAATAACAACCTATGATTCTTACTTTAGTCACTACTAATTATGACAATCAATTTTCGGGTAAACAAAACAATTTTCTGCATAAAAACAGATTCGGATTTTTTCAACTTTTGAAAATTGCAGTTCGGCCCATCAACTTACGGAAATTACATTTTTAACCCCAAAGTTTTTGAAAAGTTACAAAACAGCCACAAAATACAAATCGGCCAGAGGACCAGAAAATAAAATTTTGAATCCAGAAAATTTTCGGTTTTTTCAAACAGACCCCTGAACTTTCGGAAATTACAAAACAGTCCTTTAATTTTTGGAAATTGCAAAATGACCCAAAAACACGTGCAGACCAGAATTGCAAAAACAGTCCAGAATTATCAAAAATTTCCAGAAAACAGAAAATAAATTTTCAGTCCTCATTTCACAAAAATCGCGATTTGCACAAAAAGCCCTGAAGTTTCGAAAACTACACTTCTGCCCCAAATCTCAATATGCGATTTTACCCAATCATAGATCATATCATAACAAGCAAAAATCATCAAACAGAACATAATAAACGCAAATATCCATATATTATATTATGTTCAGACCTTTTCGCATAATAGTAATGGAATTGGCTCTGATACCACTGTTGGGATACCTCGGTTGTCAAAACAACGAGAGTGCGGAATTTAAAATTTTTTCCGAGATACCCATCAGTCCAAAGATATATTTTCCTCCTTTTGTATGCGAAAAGGTGATAGAAATAGTGTCCGGCAAGCCAACTGTATGGCTGCCATTTATTGTAATAAATAAAGGAACTATTCAATTTAGATTAATAAATGCATTTTTATTATATGGTCAACTTTATCTTATGTAATAATTATCTACGCATAAGGATAGAAGTCCTTAGATCATAGGGCTATGGGACAACCCGTGGACTGATCTCCAAGGCCGTCATCTAGAACATATTCAAGAGTCATAGAATCCAATCGAGATAGGACATCGTTGAATTCGGTTAGACTCTCACTAATGTGTATACTCCGATGAACTGGAGAACGCTGGGGTCCATGAGCGTGACTGGGATAGTCGATACACATAAGTGGGTGACTTGCTGGGATGGCAAGTGCACTGAATACCCCAATTAGGAAATAACTCACCATGGAAGCGGTAATCACATATAGGAGTTGAAGTTATTCCAATTTACAATACTATACGAGTAATGATCCCTAAATACTTGAGGTGATAGGGTTTATCTGGTGCGAGAACGTCTATACTTAGATGTGAATTCCGACCGACTGGAGATTACCATAAAGTTTCTGTGGATTCACGTTGGGTATAGAGGGACTCGTATGCAGGTTCATATCATCAACAAAGGATCCATTGACCCGACTTGATACGTTGGGAAATTCTCCTATGGATTTCTGTGGGAAATTAATTCTGGTAAAATCCTTGGTCAAGGTATCTGACGGCTTTATGAAAGTAGCTCATAAAGATTAAGTCAAAGAGAATTATTTCGAGATCAGAATGCATAAGGTCAAAACAAATTAAAAGGGAACCGATGAAAAATACATGCCCTTAAGTTTTGATTGGGAGATCGATCGATGGAGAGATTATAGCGTATATGAAAATTGTAAATGATTAAAAGGTTCACTGAATTAATTCACCAGTGATTGGGCTCCATGGGCTTGTGGCCAGACATCGACTGTGGAGTGTGGGAGAATTCCCAAATTGGCAGAGGTGCTAATTTTGGAATGATCAGTCGACAGAGTGTTCGATTGATTTAGAGTATTTAATACTCGAGTAATTAAATGAATATTTAATTATAACCCACGGCCAATTATGTGGTGAACCTACGGGGGCATACACAATACACATGAAGCGAAAGCGAGAAAATGGAGAACAACTGAGTCGACTGGATCGACTGGGTCGATTGGGTCGACTGGGTCGACTGGGTCAACTGGGTCGACCCAATTGGAGCAAAGGTGATCCGATTGAAATTGGATCAAGACTATAAATTAAATTGGAATTTAATTTGTGAGTTAATTAATTAAATTGGATTTAATTAATTATGGGGATATTTAATTAAATAGACTTAGAGTCTAATTTAATTAAATAAGAGAGAAATAAATTAATTGGGCTATTTAATTGAAAAATTAAATAAAAACCCAATTAATTAAATATGGGCCATGAATTAATTAGAAGACTTGGTCTTCCAATTAAAAGGGCCATGACCCATGTAGGAGAGTTAGAAGATTTAAGAGTCCTAATACTAGGAGGATTAGGAGAATGAGATACCTATAAATAGGAAACTTGATGTCGTATCTCAGACACACAATTTAAGAGCCAAAATCTAAGTCAAGAAAAATTCTCTCTCCCTCTCTCTCATAGAAATCGGCCGAACCCTTCTTCCCTTTTGGAAGAGTTTTCGTTTTTCGATTCTTGCTCCCAAATTGTTCTCTAGTTTTAGATATTAATATATCTTATGTTCTAGCCGATTAGGATATATTAATTTTCGTGATATTGTGGTGTATCAACCCGTAGAGGCGCAACACGTGGGGCGTTACTAGGAGCTTGGGATCGAGCCAGTCGAGGGAGAAACACAACGACTTTTCTGACAGTTTGGATTTGCAAGGAGACAGGTATAATTTAGATCTGAATTGTTCCAGTCGTTTTATTATTCATATATATACAACCAGTTTAGTATCCTGGCAAGATTCCGTAAGAGGTCCTAAAATTTTAATTTTCGCTGCGTTAAGGGCTGTTTATCTTACCGAATCCCAACAGTGGTATCAGAGCCAACTCTAGCTTTGTATATATATGAATTTGCAAATTATGTGTTTTAAATCATATGTTTGATTTAATGTTTGGCTAGTTCTTTTACTGTGTATGTTTTAGAACATAGATCTGTTTAACTTGGAGTTAAAAGAATATTTTGATTCGAAATTTTATCGTGTTAATTTTTTATTTTTGAATTATTATTTAATTAATTAGATCTGTTTTAATTAAATCAAAAAGTAATCAAGAAAACAAAAGAAAAATTATAGATCAACCGCGGTGGCACGCGGCGGTGCGCGGCAGCGTACCGCGAAGCCGCAACACGCGGCAGCGCGTGAACAGCGCGCTGCCTGCGCGAGCAGCTCACGGCAGCTGCCTACGGGCAGACTGCCGCGTGCTGGCACGCGCAGCAGCACGCTGCCACGCGCTGCCACGAGCAGCGGCGGCTGCCGCGTGCAGCGCACGCGCGGACTTCGTGGCCGCGTGTGTGTTGGCCACGTGGCAGCCTCTGATTGGTCACTTAGTTGCTGAATTTTGGTTGGTCTCTAATTTGCCTATTTTGGAAAGTTTAAAAATCTTGGAGATATGTGGGATTAGGAAACTTGGTGTTTTGGATAAGGTAGGAATCTTGGAAGATTTGGGAACTACCTTAGTTATCTAATCTAGTCAAAATAAGATTATCTTGAGAATCTTAGAGATTTGAAAATTGGGAAACTTAGAGTTTTGGATAAGATAGGAATATTGGAAGATTTGTAACTATCTTAATTAACCAACTTAATCAAGATAAGAATTGTAGATTACTTAGAACTCAAGTAAGAGTTAATTAATCTTAAAGATTAATTGTTAATTCAAAATTAATTAACTTGGATAATTTTTATGAATTAAAATTAAAGGAGCCGATAAATTTACATTTTTGCCCTTATGTGAATTTATGCATGTTCTTGAGTGAATATGTGGATTGATCGATTTCTGCCCCTAAGCCCTGTGTAGTTTTTGGTTTATTTTTATGGGTTGTAATTAAATGGGTCTGATTGGTGCCCCTTGCTTGTGCAATTAAAATGTAATAGAATAGGGCCATTTTAAGTTAGACTTAGTTGTTGGTCCCAAGTGGTCAGATGAGGTCTAGAGGGGGGGGGGGGGGGGGGGAATAGACCTCTTCAAAATTTATCTTTTAAAAACTTCTAACTTTTCTGTCAGCAGACTAAGCTGATCAGTAATCGTAAGTTGACTATGCTGATCTCGCACGAAGCTTTGAACAGCAGAGTTGACCACTCTTCTGATTTCACTCAGCTGATTTTATCAAAATCAGAGTTTTAAAATAACTAACTTGCAGCGGATTTGTCAAGTGTTTTTCACAAGTAGTTTTCTTTAACTTTGAAATAGTTTTATCCCCAGTTTTAACAAACTCCTTTTAAAACTTTTCCAACAGTTAACCTTTAAGTGTTTTTAAGTATGCTGTTTCAGATATGCAGAAAATTATGCAAGTAAAAACACAAAGGATTTTTATAGTGGTTATATGGATAGAAATCCTTTAGTCCACTCTTCAAAGTCACTCAGATCTTGGGTTATACTAAATCACACAGATTACAGTATACAATGCTTGCGCCTATCAACAAATGAAACGGCCACAAGTGCGTAATAGGAAATCACAAAGAAACTCCTATTCTCTGAAGTAATATCACTCACTAAGATGGATATCTACTTCTCACAACACAGTTCTAACAAAATCACTCAGATTTATAAGTATTCTCTGTTTTCTCTCTATTCTGCTTCGTCAACAAATGACTCGGCTGATGAGTGTTCTGTTCTTGAGTTTGAGACTTAGAAGAATTCTGCTTCAAATTTTTGCTCTCAAAGTGTGTTGTATATTCTTCTTCAACTCACGAACTGAACTATTTATACTTGGAGATTTGAAAATCTGCCCGTTGAGAGATCGACAGGTGTCCAAATCATCGAGTACTGGTCCTTCTGCATAAACGGCTACCTGCGACTGAGCACTGTACACTCTGCTGTACTTTCTGTCAGATCGCATTTAATGCACTAAGCTGATACGAGGTTTCTCTTCAATCATTTGTCATAAATACCCTTCCTCTTCAGCATTTATTACTCCAAGTGCATTTATTACCGTTGCACTTAGCTTCTGATCTACTTCCACTCTGCTGATCGAAATCACTCGTCTGATGTATACTTGGCTGATCCCAAACTTGAACTAATCTTATTTGAGTCGGCTGATAGTCCACCAGTCTGATTCCTTTCTTCAGCAACAGATCAGTAGTTTTCTGGACCATATTTGACTGGTCTGAAATACTTCTTCCTTGGTCAAATATCTTCTAAGGTTTGTACTAAGCTTCCACTTAGCTGATGACTTTGGAAATCATCAAAACCTCCCTTTACTTCAAAGTCTTCATCTTCATCCAACATTAGTTTAGGCTTGGAGCCAAGAAGACCTGATTAAGACTTGGAGATCCACATGGAGGCCCATTACCTTGGAGGACATGGAGGCCCAATTCAATACATGGAGGCCCAATCAAGAAGGACATTACAAGAAGGCCCATGCATGTATGGGTTTAATAAATGTAATAGATTAGGACATTTAATTTCCACCCTAGACTGACCAATTGATCCATCGCATGGCTCGTGATGGATCGCATAGGATGGGCAATCGATCAATCATATCCTGCTTTGCTAGGTGATGTATGTTTACTTTTTATTCTTTGATGTATGTCATGCATGGAATAGATAACGTAAACAAGATAAAGCATTATCTGATGAGACCTCGCACAAGAATATTTGATAAAACCTCCAATTGAACTTTAAAACTCAATTATAATATTAAATCGAATAACGGGCGCATATGAATGGTGTCTATGGTCCAGCCTATCCAATTACTAGGTCTTAGGCATATTGTATGAATATATCTCGATGTCTCACGAGTCGTGGGTCGAGCTATAGGAAAATAATATGTCTACTGCCTCGATGCACAGTTTAGTGCCAAGGGAGGGGATAGCAAGGTTCTAGGCGCTGTCTCACGAGTCGTGGGGCGTCTAGGATTGAACTATTTCTCTCCACGAGTATTGGACATGATTTAACGCTAGTAAATATGGATGTCTCACGAGTCGTGGGTCCATAACGAAAAAACGAGGCTAAATGAACTCAAGGGTTAGCTGCGATGGTTAACCGACGACGATGTCGACCACCAAGTGAATCAATTAGTATGGCCAACGAGTCGTTGGTACTGAGAGATTGCATTTGGGCCTTGAGCCCGCTAGGATATTTTAATATTCCCGAAACTTATGTGGGGGCATAAGATTTTGATTAAAATAGTGGGAGTAATTTACAATTAAAAACCATGTTTGTAAATTGTGCATTTAAAATTAATCATTCACATATTTATTTCTTCTATCGTCTTTTTGTAGATATAATGTCTAAGAATCCGATTTCCATTATACTTGAACAAAACAAATTGACTGGACCAAACTTTCATTACTGGGTCAGAAACCTTAAGATCATTCTAGCTTCTGAGAAACGATCTTTTGTCCTTGATGGGCCCCCACCTGAAATTGTTTTGGATGCTAGTGACACTGAGAAAGAGACTACTGACTTGTGGCACGATGATGACTTACAGTCACGTTGTCTTATGCTTGCATCCATGTCGAATGAGCTTCAAAAGCAACATGAGCATATGAAATCTGCTTTTGAAATCTACACACACCTCAATGGCCTCTTTGGGGTGCAAAGTAGATATGAGCGGTATGAAACTGCTAAGACTCTGCAACAAACGAGGATGGCAGAAGGTACTGATGTCCGCTCTCACTGTATCAAAATGATCGGGCTTATTGAAAAGCTTGGTCAACTTGAGGTGAAAATGGACAAGTCATACTGCCAGGATATAATCCTCCAATCGTTGCAAAGATCATTCGAGCAATTCGTAGTGAACTACAACATGCACAAGATGAATGTTGAACTTCACGAGTTGGCAAATATGCTCGCCACTGCAGAGGCTTCCATGAAAAGAGAGAAGCCAGTGATGGTTGCAACTTCCACCCAATCGAAGTCCAAGAGGACCAAGAAAGGGAAGGGGAAGGGGAATGCTCCTCCAAGCAAAGGAAAAGGACCATCTGGGACCATAGGGAAAGGAAAGAAGCGAAAAGCTTCTACTGGTGAACAAAAATGTTTCTACTGCAAGAAACCTGGACACTGGAAGAGGAACTGCAAGGAGTTCTTGGAGAACTCGAAAGGTATATTCCTTGTTGAAGTTAATTTATCAATTAACTGTGCATCTTGGGTGTAAGACACTGCTTGTGGTTCTCATCTTTGTAATGATTTACAGGTGATGGGAGCAGCAAGGCCACTTAGGCCTGGGGATTGGATCCTGCGATTTGGCAATGGAGCCAGAGCTGCTGCCGAGGCCATAGGCGAAGTGGAGTTAGATTTAGGTGGTAATAAGTTAGTCCTTAGGAACGTTCTTTATGTACCGGGTTTAGTGAAAAACATTATTTCTATTCCTGTTTTGGATAATGAAGGTTTTAATTTTACTATTAATAAAGGTTCATTTTCATTATTCATGAATGATCATTTGTTTTTCACTGGTACATTGAAAGATGGACTATACACCACAGAACCACCTAAGTTAGTTATGCACGTACAATAAAACAAAAGAAAACAAGATAATAAAATTTCTGCCCAATTATGGCACGCTCGACTTGGACATATATCCAAGTCAAGGATTCAAAAGTTAGCATCATCTGGCGCGCTTGAGATCAAGCACATTGATGAAATGCCAACATGTGAACCATGTCTTAAGGGTAAAATGGCTAAGCTACCATTTAAAGGAAACCTTGAGCGAGCCAAGCAAACATTGGACTTGATACATACTGACGTATGTGGACCACTAAGAAAAAGTGCCCGAGGTGGCTACGACTACTTCATTACCTTCACTGACGACTATAGTCGTTATGGGTATGTGTTCTTGCTGAAACACAAGTTTGAAGCCTTTGAGCGATTCAAAGAGTTCAAGATGGAAGTAGAAAATCAACTTGGTCATACGATAAAGGCTCTTCGTTCTGACCGAGGTGGAGAATTTCTTAGTAACGAATTTCTCAATTATCTTGTGGAGCATGGAATATTATCTCAGTGGACTCCTCCTGCTACGCCACAACCGAATGGAGTAGCAGAGAGAAGGAATCGAACCTTGATGGACATGGTTCGATCCATGATGAGTGCCACTGACCTTCCTCTTTCATTTTGGGGACATGTCCTCCTCACGGCAACGAAGATACTAAATAAGATACCTTCTAAATCCGTACAAAAGACACCATACGAATTATGGTTTGGCAAGGCACCCTCATACGCATTCATGCGCATATGGGGATCTCCCGCTTACGTCAAAAAGGCTAGTGGGAGACAAATTGGAAACAAAATCCACTTTGTGCAAATTCGTGGGGTATCCAGAAAACTCAATAGGATACGAGTTCTATGATCCTACAAGACAAACTACGTTTGTCTCAAGGAACGCACACTTCTTAGAGAAGGATTTCTTGGTGGACAAGAAAGAACATAACATAGGACTGGATGAGGTCACTGAAGCTGAAAAGGCCGAAGAGGTCGAACAAGCTGACCCATCACCACAGGTAGTGG
>JAYDYQ010000193.1:0-37308 GCA_034814905.1 Penstemon davidsonii
GTGAAGTTTACAAAGGAAAAATCATGGAACTTGAAAAGATAATATCTTGTCATGATAAGTCGTCTGTTACATCAGTAGACACATCTAATGAACAGAGAACACCTTTAGTAAAAGAGAATTTAGAACTGAACAAAACTGAGAAGTTCATATCTGCTGATAACAGCAATGTTATTTTATATGTTCAGACTGCTAAATCTACTTCACTTGAGATTGAGAAAAAGGAGAAGAAATCTCCTAAGGCTAAAAAGGGTAAAAAGCCTGAAAATGAAAAACAGACTGGTAAAACTAAACAGCAGAACAGTCCTAAGAAGTCTGCTGATAAGAGTAAAACCAATCAGACTAGTAAAACTAAGTCGTCTGTTAAAGAGCAAGTAAAGAGCAGACCTAAGAAGCAAAGAAATTATAACAATGATGCTTGGTATGAAAATGCGTCTTATTATGTGCAACCTTCTTATTCATCTTATTATGCCGCACCTCATTATCCACCTTATTATGCTGCATATCCTGCTCATCATCCAATGCATGCTTACCCTGCTTATCATGCATCTTACCCTGCTTATGAGCATTATTCACATCATAATGATTATCAACATAATATGTCTGCTGATTATGGTGAAGAAAAAGTTGCTCATGCTCCTGCTAAAACTCAAAAACCTAAGAAGCCTAAGACTTCAACATCTTGGGTTGTCAAAGGTGAAACTAATTCACCAGGACCCTCTCAATAAAGGGTACATAAAACAACTTTATTTTGTTTTGTAAGTTAGGATTAGGAGTAGGAGTAAAGTAATGAAGAAATGGTACTTGGACAGTGGATGTTCAAGGCACATGTGTGGAGACATACATGAACTGACAAATGATGTTGCTGTGAATGGTCCAAGAGTTACTTTTGGAGATAGCAAAGAAGGCAAGGTTGTTGCGGTTGGAAAGCTAATCAAAGGAAACATAGAGATATCTGACGTCTCTTATGTTAATGGCCTGAAGTACAATCTGCTGAGCATAAGTCAATTTTGTGACAAGGGATTTTCTGTAATGTTTTCATCAGATAAGTGCTATGTTGAACAAGTTGGAACAAAGAAGGTTATTTTATCTGGAAGAAGACAGGGAAATATCTATGTAGTCGACTGGAATTTTGTGGACAAGAATTCTAATGTTTGTTTGGTGGCTTCTACACCAAGTGAAATCAGTTGGCTATGGCACAAAAGAATGAATCATCTGAATTTCAAGACCATAAACAAATTGATAAAGAATGATTTGGTAGAAGGAATTCCAAAGACAGTCATGAGCAAAGACAAGCTATGTGACGCATGTCAGAAGGGTAAACAAGTGAAGTCCACTTTCAAAAGCAAGAAGCACCAATCTTCAACCAGAATTTTGGAGCTGTTACATATGGATTTGTTTGGCCCTATTGATCCTATCAGCAATGGTGGAAAGAAATACTGCCTAGCTGTTGTGGATGATTTTTCAAGATTTACTTGGGTGATTTTCATGAAGAAGAAAAGTGAAACCAAGGAACATCTTACTAATCTGATGGAACTGATCCAGAATGAAAAGAGACAAAGAATATTGAAGATCAGATCAGATAGAGGGACTGAATTTACAAACTTTACTGTTGAAGAGTATTGTAACTCCAGAGGAATCAATCATGAGTACTCTGCTGCCAGGACCCCTCAACAAAATGGAGTTGCTGAAAGGAGAAACAAAACTCTAAAGGAAGCTACCAGGACAATGATAGCTGAAGCAAAACTGCCCCAAAGATCCTGGGCAGAAGCCACAAATACAACATGTTATACCCAGAACAGATGTATGATCAACAAGAGTCAAAACAAGACACCTTATGAGCTATGGAACAACAGAAAGCCTAATTTACATTATCTTAGGATTTTTGGTTGTAAATGTTATGTTTTGAATAATGGGAAAATCACCGTCTTGCTTTTGCAGAGAAGGCTAATGAAGTTGTTTTGTAGGTTACTCTACTTCTAGTAAAGGTTACTGAGTCTTTAACAAAAGAAATTTACTTGTAGAAGAATCTATTCATGTAGTATTTGATGAACCAAGCCAATGTTCTGAAAAGAATCAAAGTGCTAATCCAGAGATATCTGCTGACCTTCAGAAATTGAGTATGGAAAGAAAAGAAGAATATGTTCCCATCATACTACCTGACTTAAACCAAGTTGTTAACTCAAGTGTTGTTCAAAATCAGTCTGCTGATTGTCTAACAGAGGAGTTGCAAACAGCTGATAGACCAGAGCCTGTTCAACAGACTACTACTGAGACTCCAACAGTAGTGTTGCAAGATCATTCAAAAGGACAACATCCAGATTTGCAACCTGATCTCAGATGGCTCAGAGATCACCCACCTGATTTAGTGATTGGTGATCCACTGGATAGAGTGAGAACTAGAAGGTCAACTGCAAATGAAACGATGTTTGTAAGTTTTCTTTCACAAATTAAGCCTAAGTTGATTGATGAAGCTCTTAGTGATTCTCACTGGATTGAAGCAATGCAAGAAGAGTTGAATCAATTTGAAAGGAATGAAGTCTGGTACTTAGTTCCCAGACCTACTCATCAAAGGGTAATTGGCACTAAGTGGGTATTCAGGAATAAAATGAATGAAGATGGTATTGTTACCAGAAACAAAGCAAGACTAGTTGCCAAAGGTTATTGCCAGGAAGAAGGCATTGATTTTGATGAGACATTCGCACCAGTTGCAAGGTTTGAAGCGATCAGATTATTCTTAGCCTATGCTGCTCACAAGAACTTCACTGTCTATCAGATGGATGTGAAGTCTGCTTTTCTCAATGGAGAATTGCAAGAAGAAGTTTATGTTGAACAACCTCCTGGTTTTGAAGCTTATCATCAAGGAGACAAAGTGTATCGTCTGAAGAAAGCTCTCTATGGACTGAAACAGGCTCCAAGAGCATGGTATGATACTTTATCTGATTTTCTTTTAGTTAAAGGATTTCGCAAAGGTAAAGTAGATGAGACTTTGTTCACAATTGAATGGGATAATCATATATTGCTAGTTCAAATATATGTGGACGATATTATTTTTGGTTCAACTAACCAACAGATGTGTGAGAAGTTCTTTAAGCTGATGCAAAACAAGTTTGAAATGAGCATGATGGGAGAACTAAATTACTTTCTTGGATTACAAGTCAAACAGCTACCTGATGGTATTTTTATTAATCAAGCAAAGTACACAAAAGATCTGTTCAAGAAATTTGGTATGGAAACTAGCTCATCTGTTAGTGTTCCAATGTCTACTGGACTTCGTCTGGACAAGGATGAAGATGGCAAATCAGTTGATATCACCAAGTACAGAGGCATAATTGGGTCACTGTTATACTTAACAGCTAGCAGACCTGATATAATGTATTCTGTTGGGGTTTGTGCGAGATTTCAATCAAATCCTAAGGAATCTCATCTCTTAGCTACTAAAAGGATATTAAGGTATCTTAAAGGCACTCAAGAATTGGGATTGTGGTATCCAAGGGAATCAGGATTTGAACTCATTGGATATTCAGATTCTGACCTTGCTGGCTGTAAAATTGATAGGAAGAGTACTACAGGTACTTGTCAATTTCTAGGCAGTCGTCTGATCTCATGGATGAGTAAGAAACAGACTTCAGTATTCATATCTACTGCTGAAGCTGAATACATTGCTGCTGGAGCATGTTGTGCACAGATACTTTGGTTGAAGCATCAACTAGAAGACTATAATTTCAAGATCAGTGGAATCCCTATCTACTGTGACAATACAAGTGCAATCTCACTTACTCAGAATACTACTAGTCATTCCAGGACTAAGCATATTGAGATCAAACATCACTTCATCAGAGACCATGTTGAAAAAGGAAATGTTATTATTGAGTATGTTCATACAGACAGTCAGATTGCTGACATTTTCACCAAACCTTTAAGTGATGCAAGATTTTCTAGTCTAAGAGTGGAACTGGGCTTGTTAAAATTGGATTCATAAGCTGAGGGGGAACCTATCAGAAGACTGGGTTCAACAGCTGGCTAATCTGATAGCAACAAGTGTTATACTTCAAGAAGATTGACTCTCAACAGACTAGTTGACTGATGAATTCTTGAATTCAGGGGGAACGTGTAAGACTAGCGGTACTCCTGTTTTATAGATGAAATCTTCAGTGACAGTTAGTTGAAGTTGTTTTAATTAGAATATTTGTTCTTAATTCTTGAACATCTGAAGATTATTTATCTTGCTGGATTGACAAACAGCAAAGGAAGATCACTAGATATTGGCTTTCACTAGTTATATATTGTATCAGACAAGTCATCTATCAGATAAGTATTATTCTACTCATCTGTTTATTTATGTCAGCTTATAGTTAAGTTGTATTAAAAACGTTTTATCTAAAACACGCTTTTATAAGTAACAGACAAGTGGCGTTTCAAATTCCCGCCCGTCTGACATATTAAATGCATTTTGAAATCCGCGTATATCGCTCACACGATCTACTTTTCAGTAACTGATCTAACGGTTGACACTAATCACGGAAACCGACATCAACCAACATCTATAAATCCAGATCTGATCAGCTTACTAAGTTTTTACGCACCCTCAAAATTTCAAAAAGCACAGAGCATTTTTGCATTCAATTCTACTGCAAATCTCTCTCGTTTTTCCTTAATCTTTTTCAGAGATGTCGACCAAAGAAGCTAATGCTGAAGGTAGATTCTTGAACTACCTAACTTATCACGCGACTGGCACTCCTCAAATGAAAGAAATTCTGGAAAAGTTTAAAGCTGCTACACTGGTTGATTTCATGGAGGCCCATGAATCAATGGTATTCAATGACCAAATAATGGAGTATTATGGTTCGAAGGAGAAGCCTGATTTTGATAAATTGGAAATAAAGACTAAAGTTCGGGGTAAGGATATCTGCATAACTCCCAAGCTGCTTCACGAGAATTATCATTTATCTATGGACGGCTCCACAAAAATCTCTACCCTTGCTGAGCCCTTTGAAGCAGATTTCTGGAATCTGGCTGCAAAGAAGAATGAAGTCTTGTCTGGAAATATCAAGAAGAATCAGTTGAAGGACGAATTTCAGCGTATGGCAGACTTAGTTGCCAAAGTACTGGAAAATTGCACATTCTCACTGGATAGTGTGTCAATGAAGAGATTTCACACCATGATTGCTATCTATTATGGTTTGAAGGTGAACTGGGCAGCCTTCATGTGGTACATTTTGGCTGATCACAAGCAGCGTGGTCAAACACTACACCGAATCTTCCTTAGTCATCTGCTGTTGAACATGGGATGCACGATGACAAATGGCAAGGACGTTCATAAGGCCAAGGAATTAAAGATATATGAACCAGCAAAGTCTGGAAGGTCTAAAGGACCTGCTGATGTGCCAGAAAAGAGGCAATCAAAAAGGAAGGTTGTTGAGCCTAAAGAGCCAGCTGTTAAGGCCAAGAGAAGTAAGGCAACTGTTCAAACAGCTAAGCCAGTTGTTCAAGCCAGAACAGTCTCGCCTAAGGATATGAAAGTTGCTGATGCTATCATAGATCAGACAACTAAGGAAATTGAGAAGATGGCTTATGACTTATCTCCTGAAAGAACCATTTCAGCTGAAGTGCCAGCTGAAAATGTTTCTAAAAGGACAAGGAGCGCAATGAAAGACACTGCTACATCCGTTGTTGTCCATCATACAAAGAAAACAGCTAGAAAGAAGATGACGTTCATTGAAGAAGATAAAGAACTTTCTGAGCTGGTAAGGGAAAGTCCTCCAACAGCAGAGAGGCTTGTTGGATCAGAGAAGAAGTCTGCTGAAGTAAAGTCAGCTGATGATCAAGTTAAACAGACTTCTGCACCAACAGCTGAGGTTGCTCAACCTCAAAAGGATCCTGAAGTGCAGATCCTTGAACCGATTGCTGCTGCACCAGTAGCAATTGCTGCTCCAGAACCAACAACTGCAGCACCAGTTGTTGAATCAAGAGCTGCCAGGAAGAAAAGGACTGGCAAATCAAAAGTGTCAGCTTATCACAAAAAGAAGCGCGAGGAAGCTGAACAAAGGAAGCGTGATGAAGCTGAACTTAAAAGAGCTTTGGAAGATAGCAAGAAAGACGTTGATGTCAAGAAAATGACTGAAGCAGAATTGGCTGCCAAGGAAGAAGCAGACTTGGCAAAAGCTATTGAAGATAGTAAGAAGGATGCATATGGACCAAGGAAGTTTGAAGCTGAGCTGGAGAGGATGAATCAGCTACTTCAAACCAAGACCACCTTTCTCCCAAAAAAGATAAGATACAACCGTTAGAGGGAGTATAGGTTAAATAAGTCTGAAGAAGAGATCCAAGCATGGAAGGAGTTCGCTGATGAAGGACGTTGGGTGCTAAGTTGGCTGCATACAACTTCTGTAGCGAAGGCGTTGGATTCAGACTTCGTAAGAGACAGATTACATGACTTTGCTAAAGTCATTGTAAGTGAAGAGGCAACTGCTATAAAGGATTCATTGCCAAATAAACCAAGTCCTGCTGATGACTTAGAGGAAAGAGCAGTTAAGATCGCTGTCTACACAACTATGGAGAAATGGGCTGAACGATCAAGATATAAACCTGGTTCAACCAGTGATGTGCCCACTTTACCAAGTTTGCAGCGTATTGCCTTTAGCTCAGAAATCAGTACATATCAAGAACAGCTGAGTGCTCAACAGTCTACTTCGCCTTTTATTCCAGCTGACTTGATTCGTCAGAAGACTGTGGTGTCTGCTGATGGTACTGAGATAATTCACATTGCTGATGAGCCAGCTTGTGAAGAACAGAAGAAAGACCAGCATGCTGCAGAAACTAACCTTTATACATCAAACAAACTGCCTGCTGAAGTCAAGGATATGATTCCTTTAGCCATTAAATGGAAGGCTGAAGGAAGTCAAGTTCTTCATGAAGCTCCTGTTCAACAGGAAGAACCTGCTGAAGCATCAACCTCTGTTCCTACTGCTGACTTGCATTCTTCACTGATGGAGTCAATGCAGATGCTGATTGATAATGCCATGAAGGAGATGGAAAAGAGGAATCAGTTGATATTGAAGCAAATGCAGGAGGCTACTGCAAAGATGGTGCAGGAAGCCATAGAGAATTTTCCTCTACCACCAGACAATTCTCTTGCACTGACTCAGAGTATCTTGAGCATGAACAGAAACATTGAAGACGTAAAGGCTTATGTGAATCATTTGCACACTACTCTTCAAAGGCACGAGTCTGACATTACAGGAATTGCCAGAGTCATGAAGGAAGTTGGTGAAGCAGAAATTGAGAAAAATGTTGCACTGATGCAAGAGTTCACTGCTGTAACCAATAAAGCTCAAAGTGAAATGTCAACACTTCAGCTGAATGTTGACTACCTAAATGACCAATCTGGTGAGATGAAGACTACTCAACTTCGTATGGAAGCAACTCAAAATCATCACTCTGATCAACTCCGAGTTGTGTATCACAACATCAGAAAGCTTTGTGCTGCTGTCAACGTAACTCCTGATCAACTCAACCCTGCTGCTGATGACAAAAAGGGGGAAGAGGAATCAGCTAAGAGGAATGTTGTTGCTGCAACTGTTCAAGTACAAGACCAATGTGTTGCTGCTGAAAAGCCAAGTGAAGATAAAGTACTTGAAGAGGAAGCTGTTGAAGAAGAGCCTAAGGACGTAGCAAAATCTGACAAAGAGTTGGCTGCCTCCAGAGACTCTGCTGAAGAACAGCTAGATCCTAACAGAAAATACAAGAGATTAGAGGACATCAAAAGAAAGATCGAAGCTGCCTCTAAGAACTTGGAAGTATTTTCCAGTGGAGAAGATAAAGATGATGAAAGTGACGAATATGAAGAAGAGGAATAAGAGGAAGATGAAGAAGCTGAAGACTAGACTAGATTTTCTAGACTAGGTTATCTGTTGAAAATTTGTATCAGCTTGATTTACTTGTAATTTTTCACTTAAGTCAATTTTCTTGTAAACTTGTACTGTAACCTTTCAAAGAACATTTATAAAAGTCAAGTTTCCAACAAATTATTTCTATCTCAGAAATCTTTGAGGACTTAACTTTAGTTTTAGGTACAGGTACTCAGCTGAAGTTTTGTCATCATCAAAAAGGGAGAAATTGTTGGATGAAGATGAAGACTTAAAAGTGAAGGGAGGTTTTGATGATTTCCAAAAGTCATCAGCTAAGTATGGAAGCTTAGTTCAAACCTTAGAAGATATTTGACCAAGGAAGAATTTACTTCAGACGAGACAAATATGGTCCAGAAGACTACTGATCTGTTGCTGAAGAAAGGAATCAGACTGGTGGTTTTTCAGCCGACTCAAATCAGAATAGTTCAAGTTTGGGATCAGCCGAGTGTACATCAGACGAGTGATTTCGATCAGCAGAGTGAAGGTGGATCGGAAGTTATTGCAACGGTAATAAATGCACTTGGAGTAATAAATGCTGAAGAGGAAGGGTATTTATGACAAATGATTGAAGAGAAACCTCGTATCAGCTTGGTGCATTTAATACGGACTGACAGAAGGTACAGCAGAGTGTACAGTGTTCAGTCGCAGGTAGCCGTTTCTGCAGAAAGGACCAGTACTCGAGGATTTGGACACCTGTCGATCTCTCAACGGGCAGATTTTCAAATCTCAAGTATAAATAGTTCAGTTCAAGAGTTGAAGAAGAAGAAGCAACACAACTGAGATTAAAATCGAAGCAGAATTCTTCTAAGTCTCAACTTCAAGAACAGAACACTCATCAGTCGAGTCATTTGTTGACGAAGCAGAATAGAGAGAAAACAAAATATACATACAAATCTGAGTGATTTTGTGAGAAAAGTGTTGTGAGAAGTAGATATCCATCTAAGTGAGTGATATTACTTCAGAGAGTATGAGTTTCTTTGTGATTTCCTATTGTGAACTTGTGGCCATTTCATTTGTTGTCTGGCGCAAGCATTGTATATTGTAAATTGTGTGTTTATAGTATAACCCAAGATCTAAGTGACTTAGAAGAGTGGACTAAAGGATTTATATCCATATAACCACTATAAAAATCCTTTGTGTTTATACTTGCATTATTTCTTGCATATTTTCAAAGAGCATATTTAAACACGTAAAATTTAACTGTTGAAAAGTTTTAAAAAGGAGTTTGCAAAACTGGGGAGAAAACTTTTTCTAAGTTAAGAAAACTACGTGTGAAAAACACTAGAAAAATCCGCTGCAAGTTAGTAAATTTAAAACTCTGATTTTGATAAAATCAGCTAAGTAAAATCAGAAGAGTGGTCAACTCTGCTGTTCAAAGCTTTGTGCGAGATCAGCTTAGTCAACTTACAATTCCTGATCAGCTTAGTCTGCTGACAGAAAAAGTTAGAGATTTTGAAAGATAAATTTTAAGAGGTCTATTCACCCCACCCAACCCCCCCTCTAGACCTCATCTGACTACTTGGGACCAACACCCTCTCTAGACCTCATCTGACCACTTGGGATCAACAACAATTTTAGATCACGACCTTAGAGGCTTATTCCATGATTGGGTCGATGTCATGCCACATAGTCATTTGTGATCTAAGGATTTCATCTAATTGTTAATTGATTACAATTAATGAATATGTCCAATAAAATATTATTAATCAAAACCAGATTGTTTTTACAAGAGTAGATTACAAGTCATTAATTGGCTTGTCGGGCACTACCCTAACAATTTTCATCAGTAAGGTTTTGGTCTCTCTCTCTCTCTCTATCTCACTACTACTACTACTATTAACAATCCATGAAGAGGTCTATGGCATCTACTGAGCAATTAGAAATTTCATCAGACGATTCTTCTTCCTTTGATGCAGACAACAGTGTTTCAAGGAACGTACGATTAAATGGTGAACCTTCCATTCAATTGTCTGATGAAGAATGGTTGTTTAGCATAACAAGTAGTTACAATAAATACATGAAGCTGAACCCAATATCTAAAAACATAAAACAATGGTGATGTTCAACTCATGGATGGAATTATGTAGTTCTCTTAAGACAATTTACGGTCAACCTCTACACTACTTCACCAACATTCACTTGAAATTGTTGGACAAGGCAATGCTCGAAGCTGAAGATGAGTTGGTTCCTTTGGACACGATCATTCATCCGGTCAAAGATGAGATGAGCACTTGGATGATTGAAGAGGTTCATAGCCTCACTATTTTGCCTCATCAACTGCATAGACTCTGGTTAGCTGATCTAATGTGGTTGTTTAGCAGAACAAAAAGTTATCAAAATTTCATGAAGTTGATCCCGATACATAAGAAGCATAAACTAACGATTTTGTTCGACTCATGGATAGAATTATGCAGTTCTCTTAAGACAATATATGGATAGCCTCTGCACTACTTCACCAACATTCACTTGAAATGTTTGAACAAGGCAGTTCTCGAAAATGAGGATGAGTTGCTTCCTTTGGACACAATCATTCATCTGGTCAAATCTGAGATGAGACTTTGGATGATTAAAGAGGTTAATCGCCTCATTACTTTTACTCATCAGCTGCATAGACTCTCTTAGTTGATCCCATGTATCTTGCTAGTATTGAAGCTATATTTACCCGAAGTGTGGAGCGTGAACATATAAGTGTTGGCAGTTAAAAGATGAATAATATTCTCTGAAATTACGTTATGAAACTTAACTCCAATATCAACACACATAATTTCTTCTTATGAAACTTTTTTCTCAAACTCATTATCAATTGAATTGGTCTGTAGTTTAGACCACTAAAGTCGATTTAAGCTTCTATATTATTTACAAAGATTCAAGAGTTTAACTAAATAATAAATTTACCTCTATAAGTTGTTGCGAATTTTTCTGGTAATTTGGATAGCACCGAAATTGTACAATCCATAGAGCATACTGTAATAATGAGAAAAAGAAATCCAAATTATAGCTAGAAAATATTTTTTTAGTTTGGAAAAATTACTTGAAAATATAAAACAATGGCATACCTTTCTCTTGATAGTACAAGCTTTGAAATTATAAAAATCGAATGATAGGTGGTTAATAGATACTAAAGTGCCCCCATAAAAACCTTTTTTACATCCATAATTGCACAAGTACAAGTTTGTTATTTATTAAAAATACGGTATGAGAATTCATGACAAGATCTGAGAATCAAACATATTTTCAATAGTAAGGTTTAGGTCTCTCTCTCTCTCTCTCTCTCTCTCTCTCTCTCTCCTACTCCTACTAGCTAGCCATGAAGAGGCTTATGGCATCTACTGAGCAAGTAGAAATTTCATTAGACGATTCTTCTTCCTCTGATGCAGACAATGGTGTCTCAAGGAATTTGCAATAAAATGGTGAACCTTCCATTCAATTATCTGACTAAGAATGGTTGTTTCGCAGAACAAATAGTTATAAAAAATGTATGAAGTTGATCCGGATACCAAGAAGCACTAAACAATGGTTATGTTCTCATGGATGGAATTATGTAGTTCTCTTAAGACAATTTATGGTCAACCTCTACACTACATCACCAATATTCACTTGAAATTGTTGGACAAGGCAATGCTCGGAGTTGAGGATGAGTTGGTTCCTTTGGACACGATCATTCATCCAGTCAAAGCTGAGATGAGCATTTGGATTATTGAAGAGGTTCATCGCCTCACTACTTTGCCTCTTGAGCTGCATAGACTCTGGTTAGATTATCCAATGTATCTTGCTAATATTGAAGCTTTAATTTACCCGAAGCGTGGAGCATGAACATATAAGTGTTGACAGTTAAAAGATGAATGATGTTCTCTGAAATTAATATTTTTGTCTGGTTGTTGAGAAGCCTTAAATTATTGATGTAATGAAGAATTTCTTCACATGGACTTGTTAAGAAGACTGATTGAATAATGTCTCGATATATGGACCAATTAAGGACTATTTTCAGTATTTTGTTTATTTCTTTTGGCCCAAAATCATAAACAAGATCGTTAGAATTAAACAAGTTTCCATATTTTACTAAATTATTTGAGTTCAAAATAACTCATTTATCATTAAGATTTAAGTGATTATTAAAAAAGGAATACATAATATATATTTTTAAGTGTATATTCGTGGTTTTGTCTCCTGAATTTTTTAAAATTCGTGTCGTCGTGTCTGTGCCGTGTCCTATTCGTATCAACGTGCTATATTTTCACCCACTTATCTAGTTAATTAGTGCACTCTAATTCACATTCGTCGTAGTATTTTAAAAGAAAGTAACTTATGGATAGAAATAAATACTCGCAAAATTAGAAACTACAATATATTTTATATAAGAGGAACTTACTGGTAGAAATAATATTGACAAATATTTGAAATTAATAGGGTATTGATGAGTATGTCACAAAACCTGAGATGACATGTAATTACCCAAACGGTTTACAGCACGTGACTTGCACACGATACCTTTTATCGCATATTAATGTGTGAGTTGGCATGCAACAACTCGAAATTTGCGAAAAAAAATTCAAATCACGTGCAAGTGTGCAAACCACGTGCTGCTAACCGTCTAAAGTAATGTGCAAGTGTGCAACCACGTTCATGGGATTTTAATAAAAATACAACTATAATTTGTGACTAAAATCGCAAGTCTGTCGCGAACTAATTTGTAAGTTGTAATGAAAAAACTGGATTTGTATTGTGTGTGAGGTATGCAAGTAACGTGCTTCAAAAACATCTAAAGATTAGGGATTGGATTAAATAAATACACATAAGAGCCATTGCGTAACAATCCAGACATTTATAGATGAAGCATCACTTGTTCTTTGAACGCATACTTTACGTTATGAAATGCTCCAGTATCGTGAAACTTAACACCAATCTCATCACGCATAATTACTTCTTCTAAAATATTTTCGCAAACTCACTCTCAATTGGATTGTTCCGTAGTTTAGGACCACAAAAGTCGATTTAAGCTTCAATATTAATTACAAAGATTCAAGAATTTAACTAAATAATTAAATTACCTCTAGAAGTTGTTGTGAATTTTCTGATGAGTTGGATAACACATAAATTGTTCAATCCATAGAGAATACTCCTTACCTTAGCTGGATCTCGCTGGTGCCACCTAAACGGTAGGTAGGCGGCGGATGTGTGACGTTTGGAGTTGTACTGCCAGAATGAGAAAACAAATCCAATTTATGGCTAGAAAATATTTTTTTAGCTTGGGAAAATTACTTGAAAAAACAAACATTGACGTAACATTACAAGCTTTGATTTGATATAATTCGAAGGATAGACTATTCTGCATCTGTAATCAGACTAGTGCAAGTCTGTTATTTATAAAAAAAAATCGATATGAGAATTCATGACAAGATCTCAGAATCAAACATATTTTCATCAGTAAGGTTTAGGTCTCTCTCTCTCTTCTTCTTCTACTACTACTAGCTAGCCTTGAAGAGGCCTATGGTATTATGTGTATCTTCGTGGTATCGTATCCTAAATTTTTTAAATTCATATCGATGTGTCCATGAACATAGGTGCTTTATTTTCACCCACTTGATATATAGTTAATTAGTGTACTATAATTCACATTTGGCGTAGTATTTTAAAAGAAAGGAACTTCTGGATAGAAATAATTACTGGTAAAATTAGAAACTACAATGTATTTTACATAAGAGGAACTTACGGGTAGAAATAAAATACTGGCAAAAATTTGAAATTAATGGGGTATTGAAGAGTATGTCATAAAACTTGTGATGACATGTACATACCCAAACGGTTTGCAGCACATGACTTGCACACAATACCTTTTATCGCATATTAATGTGTGAGTTGGCAGCAACAACTCGAAATTCGCAACATGCAAATTAATGTGCGAGTGTGCATGTCACGTGCTACTAACCGTTTAAAGTAATGTGCGAGTGTGCAAATAACGTGCTTGGGATTTTATTAAAAATACAACTATAATTTGGGACTAAAGTCGCAAGTCTGTCGCGAACTAATATGTAAGTTGTAATGAAAAAATTGTATTTGTATTGTGTGTGACGTGTACAAGTCACGTGCCTCAAAACCATCTAAAGGTTAAATTTGATTAAATAAATACAAATAAGGGCCATTGTGGAACAATCCAGGCCCTTATAAATGAAGCAACACTTGCTCTTTTAACACATACTTTATGTTCTGAAATGTTCCAATATCATGAAACTTAACTCCAATCTCCTCACGCATAATTTCTTCTTTTGAAACTTTTTTCTCAAACTCACTCATTGTTCTATAGTTTAGGACCACAAAAGTCGATTTAAGCTTCTATATTATTTGCAAAGATTTAAGAATTTAACTAAATAATAAATTTACCTCTATAAGTTGTTGTGAGTTTTTCTGATAATTTGGATAGCACAGAAATTGTTAAATCCATAGAGCATACTGTAACAATGAGAAAAAGAAATCCAAATTATAGCTAAAAATTGCTTTTTTTTTAGTTTGGAAAAATTACTTGAAAAAATAAAACATTGGCATACCTTTCTTCTGGTAGTACAAGCTTTGAATTGATATAAATCTAATGATAGGTTGTTATTTGATACTACAGTGCCCCCATAAAAACAATTTTTGCATCCACAATTGCACTTGCGTAAGTTCGTTATTTATTAAAAATTACGGTATGAGAATTCATGACAAGATCTGAGAATCAAACATATTTTCATTAGTAAGGTTTAGGTCTCTCTCTCTCTCTCTCTCTCTCTCTCTCCTACTCCTACTAGCTAGCCATGAAGAGGCTTATGGCATCTACTGAGCAAGTAGAAATTTCATCAGACGATTCTTCTTCCTCTGATGCAGACAATGGTGTCTCAAGGAATGTGCAATAAAATGGTGAACCTTCCATTCAATTATCTGACTAAGAATGGTTGTTTCGCAGAACAAATAGTTATCAAAAATGTATGAAGTTGATCCCGATACCAAGAAGTACTAAACAATGGTTATGTTCTCATGGATGGAATTATGTAGTTCTCTTAAGACAATTTATGGTCAACCTCTACACTACATCAAACATTCACTTGAAATTGTTGGACAAGGCAATGCTCGGAGCTGAGGATGAGTTGGTTCCTTTGGAGACGATCATTCATCCGGTCAAAGCTGAGATGAGCATTTGGATGATTGAAGAGGTTCATCGCTTCACTAATTTGCCTCTTGAGCTGCATAGACTCTGGTTAGCTGATCCAATGTATCTTGCTAATATTGAAACTTTAATTTACCGAAGCGTGGATCACAAACATATAAGTGTTGGAAGTTAAAAGATGAATGATGTTCTCTAATATTAATATTTTTGTCTAGTTGTTGAGAAGCCTTAAACTACTGATGTAATGTAGAATTTCTTGTCATGGACTTGTTAAGAATGGTGGTAGAATAATGTCTTGAGATATACGGACCAATTAAATAATATTTTCAATGTTTGGTTTATTTATTTTGGCCCAAAAAAAAAGTATCATAAACAAGCTCGTTAGAATTAAATCGAGTGTCCATAAGTTGCCTAATTATTTGAGTAAAAAAAAACTCATTTATCATTGAGATTTAATTGATTATTAAAAAATTAATACATAAAATATATTAGTTTTATTATAATATTATGTGTATATTTTGGGTATCGTATCCTGAATTTTTTTAAATACGTGTCGTTGTGTCCTATTGGTATCGGCATGTCCGTGCACATAGGTACTTTATTTTCACCCACTTCTTAAGCAGGTAATTAGTGCAATCTAATTCACATTTGCCGTAGTATTATAAAAGATAGGAACTTATGGATAAAAATATATACTTATAAAATTAGAAACTACGATGTATTTTAAATAAGAGGAACGTAACCGCAGAAATAAATACTGGCAAAATTAGAAGCATATAGGGTATTGATGAGTATGTCAAAACATATGTGATGACATGTAAATACCCAAACGGTTTGCAGCACGTGACTTGCACACAATACATTTTGTCACGTATTAATGTGTGAGTTGGCAGGCTACAACTTGAAATTTACAACAATTTTTCAAGTCACGTGCAAATTAAGGTGTCAGTGTGCAAGTCACGTGCTGGTAACCGTCTAAAAGTTAAGAATTAGTCCATTTCTATTAAAAAAAATTAATGATATAGCTTGGGATTATATTACATGTACAACTATAATTTGGGACTAAAGTCGCAAGCCTGCCGTAAACTAAAGTGTAAGTTGGAATGCAACAACTTGATTTGCATTGTGTTGAAAATTGTAACAAATTTTTAAGTCACATGGAAATTAGTGTGTGAGGTGTGCAAGTCACGTG
The DNA here is from genome assembly GCA_034814905.1 of Penstemon davidsonii. Taxonomy (NCBI): domain Eukaryota; kingdom Viridiplantae; phylum Streptophyta; class Magnoliopsida; order Lamiales; family Plantaginaceae; genus Penstemon; species Penstemon davidsonii. The sequence goes on from JAYDYQ010000193.1 coordinate 16,238, forward strand.
CTTCAAAATCATCAAAAAGTTAAAGATGGGATTAAATAAATACAAATAAGGGCCATTGCGGAACAATCTAGTCCTTTATAAATGAAGCATCACTTGCTCTTTTAACGTATACTTTACGTTATGAAATGCTCCAATATCGTGAAACTTTAATCTCATCACGCATAATTTTTTCTTTTGAAACTTTTTTCTCAAACTCATTATTAATTCCACTGTTCTGTAGTTTAGGACAACAAAAGTCGATTTAATCTTCAATAGTATTTAGAAAGATTCAAGTGTTTAGCTAAATAATGAAATTTACCTCTAGAAGTTATTGTGAATTTTTTCCGGTAATTTGGATAGAACATAAATTGTTCAATCCATAGAGCATACTGTAAGAATTAGAAAAATAAATCCAAATTATTACTAGAAAAGGTTTTTTTTTAGTTTGGAAATTTACATGGAAAACTAAAACATTGGCAAACCTTTCTCCTGATATTACAACTTTGAATTGATTTAAATCGAATGAAAGGTTGTTATTTGATACTACAGTGCCCGCATGAAAACTTTTATGCATCTGTAATCACATGAGTGCAACTTGGTTATTTATTAAAAATTACGATATGAGAATTCATGACAAGATTTGAAAATCAAACATATTATCATCAGTAACTCTCTCTCTCTCTCTCTCTGCCTATGGCATCTACTGATCAAGTAGAAATTTCATCAGATGATTCTTCTTCCTCTTATGCAAACAATGGTGTCTCAAGTAACGTACGGTTAAGTGGTGAACCTTCCATTCAATTATTTGATGAAGAATGGTTGTTTTGCAGAACAAATAGTTATAAAAAATGCATGAAGTTGATCCCGATACCAAAAAGCATAAAACAATGGTTATGTTCAACTCATGGATGGAATTATGTAGTTCTCTTAAGACAATTTACGGTCAACCTCTACACTACTTCACCAACATTCACTTGAAATTGCTGGACAAGACAATGCTCGGAGTTGAGGATGAGTTGGTTCCTTTGGACACGAACATTCATCCGGTCAAGGCTAAGATGAGCATTTGGATGATTGAAGAGGTTCATCGCCTCACTACATTACCTCCTCAGTTGCATAGACTCTGGTTAGCTGATTTAATGTGGTTGTTTTGCTAAACAAAAAGTTATCAAAAGTTCATTGATCCCGATACATAAGAAGGGTAAACGAACGATTTTGTTCAACTCATGGATAGAATTATGCAGTTCTCTTAAGACAATATATGGATAGCCTATGCACTATTTCACCAACATTCACTTGAAATGGTTGAACAAGGCAATTCTCGGAGATGAGGATGAGTTGTTTCCTTTGGACACAATCATTCATCAGGTCAAATCTGAAATGAGCCTTTGGATGATTGAAGAGGTTCATCGCCTCACTACTTTGCCTCATCAGCTGCATAGACTCTAGTTAGTTGATCCCATGTATCTTGCTAATATTGAAGCTTTTTTTTCCCCGAAACGTGGAGCATGAACATATAAGTGTTGGCAGTTAAAAGATAAATAATGTTCTTGAAATTAACATTTTCTTTAGGTTTTTCAGAAGCCTTAAGCTATTGATGTAATGAAGAATTTCTTCTCATGGACTTGTTAAGAAGCTTGGTAGAATAATGTCTGGATATATAGACCAATTAAAGATTATTTCCAGTGTTTGGTTTATTTCTTTCTACCCAAAAAAAAGTATCTCCCAACAGGGATTCGAGCATGGGTTCGTTCCTTTGTATTGATTAGTTCCTTCCACTAGACCAATTATATGTTGGTACCTCAGGCATGTCAATATTAATCTTATTTGGAAAAATATCTAACACCAACTTTTGCCATTTTTTTTCTCATTGGAATTATCCTGAAATTTGAATGAAAAATATCAAATAGAGACTATGTCATCTAAAGATCACAAGAACTTGTTGTTTTTTATCCAATCAGATCACGAACGATTCGACCCAATTAAATAAAACAGGATCAAACTTATTTGAATCATTTACGGAATTCGGTGGGTTTTGTGTTCGCAATATAATTCAAAAATAATTTAACACACAAAATACGAGGATCACATATCGAATATTATTTTAATTTATGCAAAATAGAGGGAAAATAAATCATATTGAAAGCTTGTTATCCTTAGCCTTTTCGGTTGAACTTTGATTTTAGGATTGGATGAACAAATTTTCTTCATCTTTTTTACCTTGATCTCCAACTCAGTTTCTCCTTCTACTAGTGGGTGGGCACTAACATTTTAAGTTTTAATAATTACACTAAAAAAATGGAAGAACAGATTTCTCCTAATTTTCTAAGGTGATGGATAATTTTGGGTAGAGAAAGAGAGAATATTTTCTTGCTTTTTGTTACAAAATTGTATCTTGTAAAAAACTTGTGTGTTTTAGAATAGAGATATATCTCATATATATAGATATGTCATATATATCCTATTTCTTTGTCTTTCTCAACTACTTTCTGCTAACTCAAATAGGATTCTATCTCATTCCTTCTAGGTAATTGCGTTATTTGTATATCTCTTATATTATGAGGGGTCGTTTGGTAGGACCTAATAGGGGGTATTAGGTCATATTATATGTGTCAATATGGGATAATGCAACGTTTGGTGGCATTGCTCTAATACCGGGTCAAATGGATTAAATCCGTATAACCCGGTATTAAGACTAGATTATAATCTACCCTGGCATGGGTGGATTAGTTAATCCGGGTGAATATGGATTCGATGAAATGTCACTCATAACCTCAAATTTACATATTACTTATTTTAACATATCATTAAATATCATAAATTCTTCTTAAATCTCTGAAAATGGAAACATACTCTACATAAATAAATCACAAACTAAAATCCATATCAATTTACAATTAACATGGAGGCATTCGAACTAAAAATCAACTCTTACTCTTATACGAATTATATAAATGGCTTCGATGAATTGATATATCTTAACTAACATAATATGTTCAATTATGTAGTGAAAATATATTAATATATGCTTAAACTCATAATTCTCCAAACATATACAGTTTATTGCTTTAATGTAATATGACTCAATGAAATCTACCAAATGTATTTTTAATATGGCCTTCAATCCGGCTCTGATCTAATCTACCTTAATCCCATACACCCTACCAAACGGCCCCTGAGTATATAATATATAATCATAAAATGCATTTCATATTATATTAAGGAAATTCCTACACAAATTTAATTCAATAACTAAATTTGATTTAATCAACTCTGATATCTTAAATTGATTAATTCACAATTGATCAATTAATTATCGCATTTAATTCATCATGTATATTTTAGAAAAATAATTTTCCAAAATATATCATTCTTACTATAAGTTCAATCGTAGAATAATAGGAGCCAGGATTGTTACCTATGGACATATAATTTCAAGATCCAATAAATTAAATAATTAATTAAACTCATTAATTAATATATCTAATATATCCAATTTATTAATTTTAAGTAACTCCACTAAAGACATGGAATTGCACTCTTGCCTTACATTATATTTTACTCGAAAGATCAGAGTGTACATTGGTATAATCATTACATATGATTTAACCCTCCAAGAATTGATTCATATTTAAAGCTAGGTGAAATTACCATATTACCCCTATACTTATTTTTTTATCCTCAAGTTCCATTAATTAACTAGTGAACAGATTGGTTTATAAACATTTTCACAAAACAAAGTACTCGAACTGTTCAGTTCCAGAATTAACACTTAAAGGAAATCAATTAACTCAGTTTTCCACAGAAAGAGTTGGATTCCATATATGTAGTGCATATTCTCAGCCATTTATCTCAACAGACCTCCAAGATATAAGTGTGTGACATGAGTAACTAACAAGTCACTACCTATGAGTCAAAAGGAATCGCTGACACAAACAGGAGTTTATGCTCAGAATTAGGTTAATTCATATATGATCATCGTGTGACATATATTGAAATCTTAAGTTAACGGCATTTTATAATACATTTCAATTCACGTCTGATCAAGTCCTATGTTAAACATATTACATAAAGCACATCCACCTTTAATGTCTCAACATCAATGGTCCAGATCAAGATCATCGAATTCTTAATTTTCAGTGGACTGTATTAGTAGTAATTAGTTAAAGATCCAAACTTTAACTTACTACATACTATTTAGTTTATTAATTATGACTTTAATCCTCTTGTACATCCTTATATATAAAAAAGTCATATTTAATAAATAGATATTGAATTTTCTGATAATTATATTATATTAGATAAAAAGCATAATCGAATCGAATCGAATATATGAAATTCAAAAAATCAAACAATATATTTACTTTCATTAAATAATATTCATCACACGCTTTATAAGCATCGTTCCTAATAGAATTTACATCTTATTTCATCATCAAAAGTACCATAAGTCTTTCTGGAAAAATTAATGTCTGAATTATTCAACTATGTGTACAACTGGTAAAAATTATTTCCCGTGGTTTAAAATTGAAATTGCTACTATGATATAATTTGGAATGATATGTAAAAAAACTATTGTTTGGTAATAAATTTGCAATTTGGTCGCATATTATTGTGTGAGCTGACATGCAACAACTGTATTTGTTTAATGTTGAAACTTGCGAAAAAAATTCAAGTCACGTGCAAATACTACTTATCTTAATAAAATATTTATGTACAAATATAAAACTTTTATTTATTCTCGGATCCAAACTTTTAATCGAATAAAACTCCTGGACAAATTTAAATTGATATCCGCTCATTAACAGGCATTGATAAAGTGTACGTGTGTAACTAATCAATAAACGATTGTATTAAATAGCTTCAGTACTCTTTCATTTGGTAGTTTTATTATTTATCTTCTTTGCCGAAGAATACGATTTCCTTTAAATAGGCCTTAAGATTGAATAACAAATTAACTCCATATATTATTCTAAATAGGCAGTTTGACTTTCGGTGATAAATAAAAAGGTAAAATACATTCATGTGATTTTATAAAAGAAGCATACGTTCTCCCTCTTGATTTTTACAGGAAGATAAAATGTCCATTATGCAATATCAGAGGGAGTTAAAGTGCCCATTTACGCATATCACAGAAGGTAAATTGTCTATTTACTCATATCACAGATACGTGAAGTGAGATAAATATGTTGTTAAGAGTAAATTGATCATTTTTTACATGAAAATGAAGTCTCAGTTGGATTATAGAATGTGTGTGCAACAACTCGACTAGCAAGGAAATAAATTGCTCATTATTTCATTTCACAGAAAAATAAATTGCCTATTTTCATATCATAGGGAGGTATATTACCCATTAGACATATCACAATGAGAAAATTCCTATGGTCATTAAGTCAAGCCATGCAAAAAATAATCAACCCAATCCTATGTACTCAAATTCGAGAACTTATACAGAATTTATTAGATTTAATTTTGCAAGTAGAAGCAAGATTAAAATTTCCGAAAAGATTGACATAAACTTTGACACTAAAAAAGCAATTCAATCGCTCAATGTGCACTTCAAAATCTGAAATGAAATTCGAATCCACCTGTCATATGTGCATCTAAATTTAATTTCCTGAGTTAAGCACCGGAACAATTGGAAAAGACAACCAAAAGGATTATAGTTCGCTTAGATTTAACTTACGCAGCACTACTACATGGTTGTTAACTTAAGGACTGCTGATCGATAGATCGAGATGTTATGATATTAATGGATGCTAGCATTTCTAGTTCTTGTATAGCACTAAGTACTGATGGACCTTCTTCCTTATTCATCAAAGATGGCTTTATTACACGCACTGCTTCCTGCATTCTTGATTGGAGATTTTCAAGTTTTCCTTTCAAATCAAGATACGCCACCAGGAGCTGCCTGTCTCCATTTGAAGAAGGCACGATCGTTTCTGATGATGCATTATTAATCTAACCACAAACAACATCCAAATGAAGTTATTCTATGTAGGAGAATTGTTCGAAAACATAAGAGCAATAATACAATAAGAATCAATAAGGCAAAATTTCAAAAAAAGTCCTGTAACTTTGGGATTTTTCAATAATAGTCCTGTAATTATACTGAACACAGATTTAGTCCTTTCACTTTCACTCAAGTTTAATTTTAGGCCTATGCATAATATATTTCGTCCCAACTTTCAACGAGTTTCAATTTTTGTCATACAATTACAAAAAATTTCTCCGATAATAGGACTAAATTTGTAATTGTAGGACGAATATTGAAACTTATTGAAAGTTAGAGGACAAATTTGTTATACATAGGACTAAAATTGAAATTTGGTCAAAGTTAAAGGATTAAATGTGTATTTAGTATAGTTATAGGACTATTTTTTAAAGGATTCCAAAGTTACAGGACCATTTTTAAAAAATAAATGATTTTGTACGTGGAAACATACAACATATTTAATTTCATACATGTATAATGATTTTTGTGATAATATAAACTTGTTGAAATGTACTAGTCCATATACATCTTCTCCATTGAAGATCCAAGAATGGCTAACATATATTCTCTCTTCTATGAATAAACAAAACACATTGATAAATAGTTCCAAGTTCAAATTCTTGTTACTATATAATAAAGTAATCACAGACTCACATATTTTTATATGATTTCACTCTGTACATAAATGTATGATTGAGATGCATGCCTATACATATAGACTCCAGTGTGTCTGTCTCTTGATGACACCTATTACACAAAGTTACATCTTTTATTAAGACATGTCTGTCTCTTGATGACACCTATTACATAAAGTTACATGCTCAAGGCAAAGACATGTCTCTAGCAAGAAACCCAATGGGTCAACACATCGAAGAAAACCCATTAACATAGCAATTAGCAATGAGAAAATTAAGAGTGATGAGCAATTACTAAAAGTAACTTTATGAATCTCTTTTGCATCTTTCCCCAAGCATATGCAACAGTTTTACACATGTAAGCAAAACTTATCACAACAGAAAACAGAGGCAGCTGAGATTATGCATTAGTATGTTTGTCCATTTATTGATAAAAACCAAGAAGACATCCTACAAGCATGCACCAATAAAAAAGTTCTTACCATGTTTATGTTGCAGTCATTTCATTGTGTACTATCCATGGTCCTGTGCATACCATCTCGATACAGTTACAAAAAAGAATTATATTTTGAAATAGAAGTGAGATCTATGTAAGAATTAGTGCAACAGTAATGGTGGTGGTCGCGATAACAACATCATTTGATGATAATAACACTAGTGTGATAATAGTAATGATGGTGGTGGAGATAATAACACATTAACATTAAACCAATGATAATGAATCTTTCTTGTCACATACGGTTCATGTTCATAATCAAAGTCTGATTGTAAAAACTAATTCTATCTATGTGATTAAAGGAATTTGATATATACAAAGATATCATTAACATAACTCAACATGATGATACACATCAATGTTATTTTGTACTAATGCAATGTGCAAAAGTTTTTAATCAACAGTTTAATCGCACTATTGTTGAAATGGCACAAAGCATGATGGCTGGAAAAGGACTACGCAAAAGTTTTTGCGCAGAGGAATGCATCAGTCTCAGTGTAGTCAAAAGCACAAATAGTGCGCTATGCGCTATAGCCCTGCTGCATCGCATCGCTGCGCCCTCCGCAATCGCTATCCACTTAGCGCGCGCCACGTGGCGCTTATAATTCAGAATCTGGGGAGGAAAATAGCAATTGCTATGAACTATAACTATCTAGTTCTAGTGAAGAATCTAAAGCTGGAGAGTCAAGTGACGAGGAGCTTGATGATTGATGTTAGTTTAGATATCATACTTTTGGGTTAACTAATTGTCATAAATTTCTAGTACTTCGACTACTTTCAGTTTATATGCTTGTTTTTCGGTGTTTTTACTATTGTTTTTGGGTATTTAGGACTTGTTTTGGAATTAATGAACTAAGATGTTTTCGTTTTATTGTTTTTATATATCTTCGACTCTTAGTTTAAATTTATAATTATCATTCAGAATAATATATAAAATGTGCTTCATTTTCAAAAAAGCCCGTGCTATAGCCCCAGAAGCCTTTGCGCGTCGCTGCGCTATACGCCTCTGACTACTTTGATCAGTCTAAATTTAAATCATTCACCAACAAAGGCATAGCACATTCTCATATTCCTTCACAGCAGCGAGAAAAGTTGGAAGATAAAGGAGAAAAGCTTATCTTTGTTGGTTATATTTACGAATACCTTTTACTAACCCCAAAACAAATAAGCTCATTATATATTCAAATGTTATTTTAATGAGAAGCAATCAGGGTATTGGAAAGATAATATAGAAAAAAGAATGTGACTCTGCCTAGTTCATCAATAAAGCAAAGAGATCAGACAATCTCAAGTTCGAGCCCCAGTTCAAGTCCAGGCTCAAGTTCTCCAAAACCACCTGGTTTATGTCTAAAAGTCAATATGTCCTGTTCGGAAGGTACGAAGTTTAAGAAATTCATGAAACATGCTACATGGCATTTTGCTTGTGAGCCAATAAATTCTGGAAAAGCTGCCAAAGAAGCAGTACTGCAAAATGCAAAGGATGAAGAATTGCAAGTCTAAGACATGGGAACTCGCACATAACCTGAAGAAAAAAGTGCAATCGGACTAAAGTAGATCTACAAGACAAAGTACAATAAAGATGGAATAATCCTATATTGGTTGTTTCAATTATGAATTGAGATGGGGTGTTAAAAATATAATGCATAATACCTCAAGCATAAGGAAATCATACTTAGATGACATTTACTCCACGTAGACAACACCAAGGAGCTTTATCATGCATGGTCTACAATTTCATGCTAGCTAAAATATTCATACAATCAACTATAATCTCTTTGCATGAAAGAATTCATCCTTACATGACTACCACAAGTTCTCTTAGGCTGTTTTGAGTCCCATAAATAGGCTATGTATTTTTCAACATACAATACATGATACAATGAAATGTTACAATAGAAGAGTAGAATTGAGAGCAACATGAGAGAAATTTTGTGGAGAAGAAAAATCCGTCTCTCCCAAAAATAAAGGAGGCTTATATCTAAAAGCCTCGAAAAATTATTGTATCATCATTTTGTGTTAATGAAATATTTAGAAATGTGTCTTCCAAAGTTTATTCCCTTAGACTCCTATATCCCATACACCCGACACCTTTTAGATGCCCTAATTGCGGAAAATAAAGTCTCTCTTGGACTTCGCCTAATGTTAAAGCAAAACAAGTTACGCTTAATTAGTTTATAAATCTAATTTGATAATATTATTAGCTTAATGTTTATTTTTTCATGAAAAATGCAATGAGCATTTCTGCATAGAATGACTATGATCAAAATATTTCATTTTCTCAATTCTAATATCAAAATTGACCTATGCTGTAATGCCAGCAAGGAATGTAATATAAACCTGATACCTATAAAAGATTTTGCAAATTCCTAATTACATTATCTTCTTCTCTTACATAAGTTAATTCTCGATACCTGGGTCAGATTACCAAAACTAACTTTGAATTTGCGAACAAACTAATTTTGTGCATGTGTTCAATCGAGATCCTTATACAATTATGTAATATTTAATTTGTGACTTTCAAAAATTACATGTAAAATCCTTGTAATTTATAACATATTTTCACCAGCCCTAGTAAAGAGAATATGATATTCTCTTTGGTAGATTTATTTATAATCAAACATATAATAACCTAGTCCAGTCTGTTCATAATTTCTAAATTTGATTATTATACTGTGTTAATGAACCATAACAATAATTTTTCTTGTCTAAGAGGACAAAACAAAACGAAATTTAACATCTTTTCATATATCCTCATTCAAAACAACATTTACAATTATAAGTAAGTTTATCAGACAAATTAAAACCAACAAATGCAAAAAATCAAATGCTTGATAAAAAAAAAACAAAAAAAACAGGGCTCGGAAATTCATCTTTCAAATATCAGTCTCATACCTTTTTAGGCCGCCCCAAAGGCTTTCCAGAAATCTTCCTCGGCATATTCGTTTGGCCAACACTGGATTTCCTTCCTCTACGCTTCCCCGCCACTGGTGCCTCAGGTACGTTCACATTAGTAAGCTTGGGTGGCCTGCCACGTGGCTTTCCAGGACCCTTGACTTGGATAGGGGGCAGTGGTGCGGTACTCCGCCTGAGCCTCTCCCCCCTTCGCACAACAGCACCTTGACCTAACCCTCGCTTCGGTGGACGCCCACGCGCTCTCGCGGGCCTAGTATTAGCTGGCCCGATAACAAATTTCTGCGGCGGAGCAACAGAATTGAAGTTTGTGTGGGGAAGAAAAACGGGTACGGGCTCTTGAACGGGCTCGGGTTTGTTCTTCGGAGGCCGACCACGCCGCTTCTTGGGATCAGAGGAAACGTTGTTTGGGTCCATTCATACAGTATGAAAATGTCCGTAACAAAGATTATATTAGAGAGGAAAAGGAGAGAATGAATTTAGAGCGACGAGATGGAGAAATTGAAATGGGTTGGGAGAGAGGATTAGGATTGAGATGAAGAAGGTCCCAATGTGTTTTGAGGAAAATTTTGTCTCTTCTAGTTTGGCCAAACCTATATAATTACACTTATTTTGTGAATAACCATGCTTTTAGAAGTTAAATCCTATCCCGAAATAAAAGTATTGTTGAATTAGGGTTCTGTTTATTGAATTTAGCATTTACTTTTTGGAACGAGGTTAGTGTGTTGAAAGAGTGAGGATTGGGCAAATTGGATTGGATCATGAGGAAAGAAGTGTGAAGTGGTTTTGGATTTGGATTTTTGGGTTTATATACTTTTTGGGATTTGGGGGTAAATTTGGTATTTTAATATTTTGGAAGTAATTTGGTACCTAGTTTGTGGAGTGATTTGGCAAAATATTGAAATTTTTTTCTATCTACATAAAAATATTTTCACATTTGTCGAAACCACACACTCTTTAATTTTTTGATAAAATGTAGGGTTGGAAATTAAATCAAACTGTTTGATACTTGACTCGAGGTTCTGTCTATCAAAATATTGAAGAAAAATATATCGAGTTTACTATCAACGTAGTGCTAATATATTGATTGTGGTAATAATTTTGTTAGAAGTATTAAGATGATCACAATATGGACTTACGGAAAGAAAAAAAAAAGAGTGAATAATAGGAAATTAACTCTCTGTGTTATTTTAAATAGGCAGTTTAACTCCCTGTGATAAATAAAATGGCAAAATACCTCCATGTACTTTTTTAAAAGAAGCACACTGCCTTCCTTTTGATTTTAACATTTTTATAAGGGGGTAAAATGCTCATTATGCAATATCACATTGAGTTAAAAGTGCATATTTATGCATATCACAGGAAGGTAAATTGTCTATTTACATATATCATAGGGAGGTAAATGAGGTGAATATGTTGTCAAATGTAAGGTTAAATTGATAAATTTTTTCATGAAAATGAAGTCTCAATAGCATTTTTTTTGTTTCCAAGAGTTTAATCCCTTTCGAGGTGGGTTGGGCACATTAAGTGGGTTACCTCTCCCAACAGGAATTCGAACCTGAGTTTGCTACTTTGCAGTGACTAGTCTCTTCCACTAGACCAATCACATGCTGGTAGTCTTAATAGCATTATAGTGTCTGTTCAACACATCCACTAGCAAGGAGGTAAATTGCTTATTATTTCATTTCACAGGTAGAGAAATTGCCTATTTTCATATAACAGGGAGATAAATTGTATATTAGACACATCACAAGGAGTTAACGTGCCAAAAACCCGGAAAAAAAAAGAAAAAAAATTGAAATTACCCACTTGGCAACACATCCACCTAGCATAACCAATGCATGTCCTTTTACGTTGTTCGTTTGCTCGTCAACCGTGGGCTATGTCGAATCTTAGATGGGCTATTATTGACTTTGTCGAAGAGGATCCAATGTTGTGGTTCAACAATTTGCTTGTGGAGTTGAGTGGGAATAAACTTGAATTTGCGTTGGTGATTGCATGGTGGTTATGGTATGACCGTAACCAGCGCATATTCGGGGAAGGCTTGTGAATGTTGTTTGATATTGTATAACATGCTCGTGCTTTTCTTGAGAGGTTTATATCAGCCCTTGAGCGGATTAGTGGCGGAAATAATGTTTTGGTTTAGGATTGCTGGAGACCACCGTATATTCATTCTGTTAAAATTAATTTCGATACTTCTGTGTTTGATAGAGAAGGTTTTATAGGAGTAAGGATAGTGATTCGGAATGAGACTGGACATTGTTTACTCTGGCGTTCATTTAGAATTTTGCAGAAACTTGGTCATGAAGTTGTTGAGGCTTTGGCTATGAAATTTGCGGTGGAAGTGGCTAGTGAGAAACAGTGGAGTAGAATCATGCTGACGGGAGATAGTGTGTCAGTTGTGAAGAAATCCAGTTCGTCTAATGAGGATCTATAGACTACCGATCCCATTATTGTTGATATCAAGAAAATACTTCTCGACTTTTTGTGGTTTAGAGTAGACTTTATCCGTAGGATTGGTAATAGGGTAGCTCATTCTTTGGCTAAATTAGCATCAATTGAAGAATTAGAGGTTTTACCTGAACATATTAGACAATTTGTAAATTTGAATATTCTTTAATTAGTATATCTATCTCTTTTTCTAAAAAACAAAAAATGAATAAATTAAAGGGGAAGTGAACATATTTGTGCTAATTTTATCAAATTAATTTAGTTTAGTTTAATCAATTAATAAGGCTGGACTCGTTGCATTGAATTTATTTATTTTATCATTCCTTATGATACTAGTGGAAGTGGAATGAACATTGTTAAGCGAGTATTGCCTATGTATATCTACAAAGCAAATAGTACTATTATGATTTTATTAAAACAGAAAAAAAAGAAAAATTAACGGACAAAATTATAGTAAAAAAAGGTATAAACGGTTTAGCTATGTTTTTTTTAACAGTAATATTATTGTAAATATAATAATAATAGCCACATATTCACTTGAACTAATTTTTTTTTTTTTTGGTGCGAACTTGAACTAAATTTTAGCTTGTATTGACTTGAGCAATATAAGTGGAGGTAGGGGTGGGCACGGAGCGGGTTTGGGGTTAGAGATATGGGTATAGTAAATTTCAGAATTGACATTTCATCCCAAATTCGCCTCGTAATAATTCGGGTACCCAGAAGTGGGTGTGGGTACCCGAATTATTACAGGATGGGACAGGATTACGGGTCCCATTTATTTTAAATCATCAATTCTTCACGCACCTATCAAAATTAAATTACTATATTTCGTATAAAACTGTGTATGTAATAGACTAGTAATAGTAGTAATTTAATATGTAGAGCAAAAAAAACCAAAACAAATTAATGTATGCCGTGGCATAGGTGCGAAGAAGAAGTGGTAGAGCCGTAGAGACTATTAGAGTTTTTGGAACTGAGACAACTTAATGTATTCATAACTATTGTACAATTTTAAAAATATTAGGGTAAAATAAAAAAGTTCTTTTTAGATGATGTTAATTAATTAATTAATTGATATATAAATAAAGTGCATAATTATATAATAATAATAATAATAATAATAATAAAAAGATATAGACTGGTTCGGATATTCAGGGTTGAAGAGATTAGTCCATCACGTATTTCTGTAAAAAAATATGAATTTGAAAGTTCGGATACCCAAATCCAAAAAATACTCGTCCCGTTCGAGTATTTTAAAAATGGGACGGGTTGAGTTTGGGTTAACCCAACGCCCACCCCTAAGTTGAGGGATTAATCACAAGTTGTGTATGAATACTTTTTACTTATATTTGTTGAACATGGGAAAATATATATGGAAGTTTCATACTTTTATTGGTTTGTCAAACTCATGTAATTTATTTGATGTTTTCTTAACTGCATATCTAATTTTATGAAATTTGTTGCTATCCTTTCTTAGCAGTTAGCCTTGAATAAATCATGGCTATCCATGATGCCCAAATGGATCATGAAAATGTTATTTTGTATCCGACTTCATGTTCAAACTTGTAGTATATGATCATTTTATATGGCTGTAAGCTAGAGCACCTTACCTAATGTCAGAGTAAACATGCTTTAAGTGACATTTTTGTCCCTCACCAATCTTGAAGAAAATAATAATAAAAGAAAGGTAAAAATGATCAAAGAAAACAGAAAACACATAAAGCCCTCCACTTCTTCTTCTCTCTCCCCGCCGGAATGCAGTCAACCATGAAAATACTTAGTCGGCACTAAATTCCGACTTTTTCCTCATTAACTCTTAAGACAAAGTAACACCACCCCAATGAACAAATGACGTTTTCTTCTTCTTTTCTTGTTATTCGACGTCGACATGCCCACATTCAAATCAGACGATGCACAAAATTGGTATTTATTAATATATGTTAGGATTCTCATAATATTCTCTAGGATTGTCAAATATTATGTAGGATTTTGTATATGATCTTTTTTATTTTATTTCTTGTTTTATCCCCTTGTAAGCTAAATTTACTTTGTATATATATTTCTTGACTATGAAATAAAAGGTGAACTTTCTGGGATTTTTCATGGTACCAGAGCAAAACCATAAGCAACACCGCTGCCATAACTTGAAAATTTGCAAAAATGACAGACAAAAACCAAAGTACCGACAAAACTCATCAAGGTAATAATTCAGGGGGAGTAGTAGATACTACTTCACCATATTACATTTATCCTTCTGACAACCCAGGCCATATATTTGTTTCCAATCCATTAAATGGTGAAAACTATCCAAGTTGGAGGCGGTCGATGCAAAATGCCTTACACGCCAAAAACAAAATTGGATTTGTCGATGGCTCAATCGAGAAGCCTGACATTAAGTCTCCACTTTATGGAAATTGGATGCAGTGCAATTCCTTGGTATTGTCATGGTTGCTAAATGTTGTAACAAAGGATATTCATGATAGTGTTGCCTATGTCGAAACGGCTAATGAAGTTTGGACTGATCTTCAAGAGCGATTTTCACAGGGCAATGCACCAAGAGTTTATCAACTGAAACGAGAGTTGTCTTTATTCCAACAAGATGACATGTCGATTGCGACATACTACACAAAGTTGAGGGGTTTATGGGATGAATTGCAGGCTTACAACGATATTCCAACATGCTCATGTGGCTCATCAAAGAAATTCTCGGAATTGCGAGAGATGGAGAAACTTTATAATTTCCTCATGGGTCTGAATTCAGCCTATGCAACAGTGAGATCCCAAATACTCAACATGACACCTTTGCCAAATCTTGGTAAAGCATATTCAATTCTAGTTCAAGAAGAAAAACAACAAATGATTGCTACACATCGCAATGTTTCCATTGAAGCTGCTGCAATGACCATCAAAACGAGTCCTTATATGAAGGCGAAAGGATCCACGCCAGCTCCAAAACAGAACACCGCAAATCGCTCCACTTGTGAACAATGTGGGAAACCTGGACATATTAAGGAAAAATGTTTTGAATTGGTTGGATATCCATCGTGGTGGAAACCAAAATTAGGAGGTAGAGCAAATAATGTCCAATCTTCGGTGCAAAAGCAAGATCTTTCGCAAACCCAAGAATTTTGTCAAACTGGTCCAATAACTGAGGCGCAATCTTCACCAATTGCAGGCCTAAGTGCTGCTCAATATCAACAGCTTATAAGCCTCCTTAATGGTGGGAAAGCTTCGAACTTTTCTAATCTATCTGGTAAGTCAATTAATATTAAGGCGTGGATTATCGATTCCGGAGCTTCTAATCATATGACCAACAATGAAACATCCATGGAACATATTCATGTCAATTCATTTATGCAGCCAGTTAGATTACCTAATGGAGATCAATTGCCTATGAATCATATCGGACATATTTCTCTATCTTGTGGTTTAAAATTAAATAATGTCTTTGGAATCTCTAAATTCAACTGTAATTTGTTATCCATTAGCAAACTTACTAAGGACCACAATTGTGCTCTAATATTTTTTTCGGACTTTTGTGTGATACAGGACCTTCAATCGAGGAGGCTGATTGGAGTGGGTAGGCAAAAAGATGGGTTATATTATCTAGATCCGAATCAACAGGTTCCAACGGCACATGCTACATCAAGTCAAGGATCAGTTGCTCTTTGGCACATGCGATTGGGTCATCTTCTCACTGGCGTTTGTCTTGCATTCCTAGTCTAGTTACTTCAAGTAAGGATTTTGAATCTGTTTGTGATATTTGTCATTTTGCTAAGCAAACAAGATTACCTTTTTCTAATAGTTTGAATAAAAGCAAGACATGTTTTGAGTTAATTCATTGCGACATTTGGGGGCCATATAAAACGCCTTCTATTTCTGGTGCATGTTATTTTTTGACTATAGTTGATGATTATAGCCGGTGTGTTTGGGTCTATTTGATGAAACAAAAGGGGGAAACTTCTGATTTTCTTATTGCTTTTTGTGAAATGGTCAAAACTCAATTTCATTGTGGGGTGAAACAAATTAGGAGCGATAATGGTCAGGAATTTTTGTCGAGAACCATGCTTGGATTTTATAAAAATAATGGCATAATCCACCAGACTTCGTGTGTAGATACACCTCAACAAAATGGGGTTGTGGAGCGAAAACATCGTCACTTGCTTGAGGTGGCTCGGGCTTTAAGATTACAAGCATGTATTCCTAAGAAATTTTGGGGTGAGTGTATTCTTACAGCTAGCTACCTAATAAATTTAACCCCGACTCCAGTTCTATCGAATAAAACACCTTATGAAACTTTGTTTGGAAAACCACCCACTTATGATCATTTAAGAGTTTTCGGAAGTTTATGTTATGCTCATATAAATCCTAAACCCAAAGATAAACTTGATGCTAGAGCTCTTAAATGTATTTTCTTGGGGTATCCATATGGCAAAAAGGGATATCGTTTATACAGTCTCCAAGATCATAAGATATTTACCTCTAGAGATGTCATTTTTTATGAGGGAAATTTTCCATTCAATCATAATACCATTAAATCTGATGTGTCGGAACATACACCTTTTGATGACAATGCTCATGAGCCTAATCATATGTTAAATGGAAATGTCCAGTCACCTGAACAAATTGAAAAGCTTGTGGAACCGGTAACTGTTAGAAAAATTAATAGTTCATCTGGGCAATTCGTGGATGATATTCTCGTTAATCAAGAAGTACCCACTGCGCCAAATGAAGCAGAACAAGATAGCATCTCGGTGGAGGATGTTGTATTAGAAAGTCAATCTCCGAATGCAAGTGATGCAGAACAAGGACAACGACCGCATCAAAATCGGATTATTTCTACTCGTCTCAAAGATTATGTCTATGAGGTGCCATCTTCTATTAACCCATCTTCCGCCCCCACTTCATCAGCTAACTCAGGTGTGTCCTATCCTATGTCACATTTTGTTTCTAATGAAAATTTCTCTACTGCCCATCAAGCATTTTTTGGGGCTATTTCTTCTATGGATGAGCCTAAAAATTTTTCTCAGGCTGTTAAAGAAGAACGTTGAAGAGATGCAATGGCACGAGAGCTTGCTGCTCTTGAACAAAATCATACATGGACTTTGGAATCATTGCCACCTGGAAAGAAGGCCATCGACTCTAAATGGGTATACAAAATCTAGTACAAACCCGATGGAAGCATTGAGAGATATAAGGCTCGTTTGGTGGCTAAAGGATTCACGCAAATTGAAGGTTTGGATTATCACGAGACCTTTGCTCCAGTTGCTAAACTTGTTACCGTTCGAACACTACTTGCAGTTGCTTCAATTCGAAATTGGGAGTTACACCACTAGATGTTACCAATGCTTTTCTACATGGAGATTTAGATGAAGAGATCTATATGAAAATTCCACAAGGTTTTGCACGTCCAGGAGATACTAGAGTTTGTCGTTTGCGCAAGTCTCTATATGGGCTCAAGCAAGCCTCGAGAAGTTGGTATCAAAAATTTACTCAATCACTTTCTGCCATTGGATTTATTCAATCGATAGAAGATTATTCCCTTTTTACCTCGAGCCAAGGGAATTCTTTTGTTGCAATTTTGATTTATGTCGATGATATCATTATTGCTGGGAATGACACTCAACGAATTTCAG
This sequence comes from Penstemon davidsonii, assembly GCA_034814905.1. Classification (NCBI taxonomy): domain Eukaryota; kingdom Viridiplantae; phylum Streptophyta; class Magnoliopsida; order Lamiales; family Plantaginaceae; genus Penstemon; species Penstemon davidsonii. The sequence continues at coordinate 34,340 of JAYDYQ010000193.1, forward strand.
CTGTCAAGTCTCAACTTCATGCTCATTTTCATATTAAGGACCTCGGTCTTCTCAAATATTTCCTTGGCATTGAGGTTGCTCGATCTCCAAAAGGTATCGTCATTAGCCAACGCAAGTATACCATAGATATCTTGCGTGAAGCTGGTTTGTCTGCTGCCCGTCCTGCTTCATTTCCTATGGAACATAATAATCATTTATCATCTGATTCCGAACCTGCCATTGTTGATCCCGCTTCATATCGCCGACTCGTTGGTCGACTCCTATACTTAACTATAACGAGGCCGGACATTTGTTATTCCGTCCATATTCTTAGTCAGTTTATGCAAACACCACGCCAATGTCACCTTGATGCAGCCATGCGTGTTTTGCGATATTTGAAGTTGGCACCTGGCCAAGGACTTTTTCTTTCTTCTTCTAACGACTTGTCGTTGAGAGCTTATTGTGATGCTGATTGGGCTGGTTGTACTTTGACACGTCGTTCGACCACTGGTTACTTCATCCTACTTGGGAAATCTCCCATTTCTTGGCGCTCAAAGAAACAATCTGTTGTCTCTCGCTCTTCTGCTGAAGCTGAGTATCGTGCCATGGCCACTACTACGAGTGAAATTGTTTGGCTTCGACAATTGCTCTTAGATCTTCGGGTACCCCACCCTCAGCCGGCGCAAGTATTTTGTGACAACCAGGCGGCTCTGCATATTGCCGCTAATCCTGTTTTCCACGAGAGAATGAAACATATTGAGATTGATTGTCATTTTATTCGGGAACGTCTTCAATCTAAAGAAATTTGCACTAGCCATTTCTCTTCTCGCAATCAACTTGCAGATATATTGACTAAAGCTCTCGGATATCTCCCTTTTCATAATCTATTGTCCAAGTTGGGCATAGTTAATCTTCATGCTCCAACTTGAGGGGGAGTATTAATATATGTTAGGATTCTCATAATATTCTCTAGGATTGTCAAATATTATGTAGGATTTGTATATGATCTTTTTTATTTTATTTCTTGTTTTATCCCCTTGTAAGCTAAGTTTACTTTGTATATATATTTCTTGACTATGAAATAAAAGGTGAACTTTCTGGGATTTTTCAGTATTCGTTCCTTCTTGTCCAATTTGGGAGTTTCATAAAAATTATTTATCATTCAAAATTGAATTCATTCATCTCTTGTGGCCAAATTCAGATGTTGCTTGTTTCAAAATTGGGATTCATCGTCTAGTATTTCATCATTATTATCTCATTTATTTTGAGGTGTTGTTTTGGATTCAGTTCCTCTATATTAAATAATTTATAGAAATTTGTTTATGAGCAATTTTTTTAAGGATATTGACGGGCCGGCCATGGACGACCATAAAGGGAAGGGAGGGGAATGGGGGAGTCCATGAGTGTTTTATTGGATACTACTAGCATGACAGCTAGGGGTGAAAATCGATCCGAGTGGCTCGGTACTCGGATCGAACTCGGCTCGGCAGAGGCTCGACCGAACTCGTTTGATTCCTTGCCGAGCCGATCTTGAACAAGAATCTAGACTCGGATGAATTTTCGAGCCGAGTCCGAGCATATACTTGCTTGACTCGTGGAGCTCGTGAACAATGAAGGAAAGAAGTTTTGTGCACTCTGAAGCTTTCCTTCTTGGCCAGTCGTTTTTTTTTTTTTTTGAGATAATCTTGGCCAGTCTTCATATTTGGTTGCCTTCAAACTCAATGATTGTGCACAAATCACCAAATTCCTCATTTTTTGCCATAAATCTCGTTGACTGAAAATTGGTCTTTTGGGAGAAAAAAAAAGATTTATTTTTGTAAATATATTCTCTGGTAAATATGCTTTATTCAATTTCAAAAATATTGCAATGGATGAAGAAACAATTGATTGAATTTTCTTTAGAAAAACCAGTAGCTGTTTTAGCTTCTCCCTCTTCTTTAATTTTTCCCTTTTCCGACGAACTCACTACTCATAAATCGAAGTATAATGGAACTATGGAAGTGATGAAATGGTTTATAATATTTTATTAGGGCCATAATGACAAGTCTGAGCAATAGTTGGAACTTGTCAGTAAAATGTTTGTTTTCCTTCCCAAAGTAGCATTTAGAGTAGTAGGCACGTGACATTGTAGCAGCATATTAATCCACCGAGCCGAGCCGAGTACTCGTAAACATAATTGTTCTGGCTCGAGCCGAGTTCAAACATTAAATTATACAAGAGACTCGAGCTCGAGCCGAGCTTGAGCTGCTAAACTAATTTTTCGAGCCGAGCTTGATCTTTAGCTTGTCTGGTACGTTCGAGCTCGTTTTCAGTCCTAATGACAGCTGAATCTTCACATCCTTTTATATTGTCGGTAGTATCTCAATTTTCACTTAAAATTGGACTCTAAAATATAAAATTGTAAAAACACATAAACTAATCATCAAGTATAAATAAGCCTTAATCATGTGACAATCAACACAAACTCATTAAACCTACTAAATTAACGCCTCCTTCCTGCCAAGAAAAGTAGGAAAAAAGATTATTAACATCCATCAACAAAAAATTGGATTTCTTCAAAAGGTAATATATATTTTAAGTATATGAGGTTCTTAAAAAATAGGTATATGCTATTATATTCAAATACTGATGAATGATAAATTATCATTTAAAAAGTAATGAATTATTATTTATATGGGTAATATAGCAAATTCTAGGTGTTTTTTTGCAATTTTTGGAAGTTGAGAGGGTTGTTAATAGATTAAAAAGATCATTTGAAGTAAAAACCTATTAAACAATTAGTAGGTAACACAATTAAGTTTCAAAGCATAAAAAATGGGTTGTATTAAAGTGCTGTCAAGTTGAGGTTGTCATATAATCATTTTTCGTGTTTTGTTCTATTATGTTAAATTTCTTTAGGGTGAAATACAATTTACCCCCTTAAAGTATAGGGGTGGTACCAGTTACCCCCCTAAAGTATTAAGTGTAATACTTACTAGGGGTGAGCGCAT
>JAYDYQ010000194.1:0-22824 GCA_034814905.1 Penstemon davidsonii
AATCAACAGCTGCAGCACCAGTTGTTGAATCCAGAGCTTCCACAAAGAAGAGAACTGGCAAAGCAAAAGTGTCAGCTTATCACAAAAAGAAGCGTGAGGACGCTGAGCAGAGAAAACGTGAAGAAGCTGAGCTTAAGAGAGCTCTTGAAGCGAGCAAAAGGGATGCTGATGTCAAAAAGATGACTGACGCAGAGTTAGCTGCCAAGGAAGCAGAAGACTTGGCAAAGGCTATTGAAGATAGTAAAAAGGATGCATATGGACCACGGAGGTCTGAAGGCATTGTGATTGGAGAAAGACCCAAGGAAGGACAATTTATCTTACCAAGGGCTGAAACAATAAAAAAGAAGAAGTCTGAAGTTAGAAGAGCAATTCAGATAGTCCAAAGTGACTCTACTGTCTTCAAAAGATTTGAAGCTGAGCTAGAGAAGATGAATCAGCTGCTTCAATCTAGGACTACCTTTCTCCCAGAAAAGATAAGGTACAATCGTTGGAGGGAGTATAGGTTAAGCAAATCTGAGGAAGAGATCCAAGCTTGGAAGGAGTTTGCTGCTGAAGGCCATTGGGTTCTAAGTTGGCTGCATACAAATTCAGTTGCCAAGGCACTGGACTCAGATTTTGTAAAGGACAGATTACATGACTATGCTAAAGTCATTGTATTGGAAGAGGCAACTGCTATCAAAAACTCAATTCCAAATAAACCAGGTCCTGCTGATGACCGGATTGATAGAGCAGTTAAAGTTGCTGTCTACACTACATTGGAGAAATGGGCTGAGAGATCAAGATTTGAACCAGGAACATCAAGTTCAATGCCCAGTCTGCCAAGTTTGCAACAAATTGCCTATGGCTCTGATATCAATACTTATCAAGAAAAGCTGAGTATTCAACAGACTACTTCACCTTTCGTACCAGCTGACTTGATTCGTCAGAAGACTGTCGTGTCTACTGATGGTATTGAAATCATTCACATTGCTGAAGAGCCAGCTAGTGAAGAACAAAAGAAGGACCAGCAAGCTGAGGAGATTGATTTGAATACATCAAAGAAGCTGCCTGCTGTGGTCAAGGACTTAGTTCCTTTAGCTTTGGAGTGGAAAGCTGAAGACAGTCCTGTTCTTCATGAAGCACCTATTCAACAAGAAGAGGAGCCTGCTAAATCATCACCCCCTGCTCCTACTGCTGACTTGCATTCCTCGCTGATGGAATCAATGCAGCTGCTGATTGAAACTGCCATGAAGGAGATGGAGTTGAGGAATCAGCTGATGATAAAGCGGATGCAGGAAGAGACTGCAAAAATGGTCAAGGACGCCATTGATAATTTTCCTCTACCACCAGACAACTCCCTGATGCTGACTCAAAGCATATTGAACTTGAATAGAAATATTGAAGATGTGAAGGCTGATGTGGGTCATCTGCATTCTGCACTTCAAAGGCATGAGTCTGACATTGCTGGGATTGGAAGAGTCATGAGACAAGTTGGTGAAGCAGAAATTGAGAAGAATGTTGCCTTAATGCAAGAGTTCACTGCTGTCACTACTAAAGCTCAAAATGAAATATCAACACTTCAACTGAATGTTGATTGCCTGAATGACCAATCTGGTGAGTTAAAATCAAATCAACTTCGCATGGAAGCTAATCAACTTCGCATGGAAACTACACTAAATCATCACTGTGCTGAGCAACAAATTCTGGATAAAAACATCAGAAAGCTTTGTGCTGCTATCAACATAACTCCTGATCAACTCAACCCTGCTGCTGATGACAAAAAGGGGGAAGAGGAATCAGCTAAGAGAACTGTTGATGATGCAACTGTTCAAGTACGAGACCAACGGGCTGCTGCTGGAAAGCCAAGTGAAGAAGAAGTACTTGAAGAGGAAGTTGAAGATGAAGCTGATGATAAAGTGGAGCCCAAGGATGTAGCTAAGACTGACAAGAAGTTAGCTGCCTCCAAGTACTCTGCTGAAGAACAGCTCAATCCAGATGTTAAGTATAAGAGGATTGAGGACATCATAGCAAAGTTTGAAGCCGATGAAAGAAGAGAAAAATTAAAAGGCCTTGCTGATGTTTTCTCAAGTGGTGAAGACGAAAGTAGTGAAGAAGTTGAAGAAGAGGAAGATGAAGAAGAAGAAGATGAAGAAGCTGAGGACTAGACTAGGATTACTAGACTAGGTCATCTGTTGAATTTATGTAACCAGCTTACTTCACTTGTATTTTGTAATTTTTCACTTAAGTCTATCTTTGCTTGTAACTTGTACTGTAATTTTCAAAATCATCTATAAAAGTTCAAGCTTCCAATACATAATTTCTACCTCAGAAATTTTTGAGGACTCAACTTTAGTTTTAGGTACAGGTACTTAGCTGAAGTTTTGTCATCATCAAAAAGGGGGAAATTGTTGGATGAAGATGAAGACTTTGAAGTGAAGGGAGGTTTTGATGATTTCCAAAGTCATCAGCTAAGTGGAAGCTTAGTCCAAACCTTAGAAGATATTTGACCAAGGAAGATGTATTCTAGACAAGTCAAATATGGTCCAGAAGACTACTGATCTGTTGCTGGAAAAGGAATCAGACTGGTGGACTATCAGCCGACTCAAATCAGATTAGTTCAAGTTTGGGATCAGCCGAGTATACATCAGACGAGTGACTTCGATCAGCAGAGTGGAAGTGGATCAGAAGTTATTGCAACGGTAATAAATGCACTTGGTGTAATAAATGCTGAAGAGGAAGGGTATTTATGACAAATGATTGAAGAGAAACCTCGTATCAGCTTGGTGCATTTAATGCGAAGCGACAGAAAGTACAGCAGAGTGTACAGTGTTCAGTCGCAACAGCCGTTTCTGCAGAAAGGACCAGTACTCGAGGATTTGACAGCTGCCGATCTCTCAACGGGCAGATTTTCAATCTCCAAGTATAAATAGTTCAGTTCGTGAGTTGAAGAAGAAGAGACAACACATTTTGAGAGCAAAAATCTGAAGCAGAATTCTTCTAAGTCTCAAACTCAAGAACAGAACACTCATCAGCCGAGTCATTTGTTGACGAAGCAGAATAGAGAGAAAACAGAAAAAGACTTATAAATCTGAGTGATTTTGTTTGTATCGTGTTGTGAGAAGTAGATATCCATCTTAGTGAGTGATATTACTTCAGAGAGTAGGAGTTTCTTTGTGATTTCCTATTGTGAACTTACGGCCATATCATTTGTTGTTTGGCGTAAGCAGCGTATACTGTAATCTGTGTGATTTAGTATAACCCAAGATCTAAGTGACTTGGAAGAGTGGACTAAAGGATTTCTATCCATATAACCACTATAAAAATCCTTTGTGTTTTTACTTGCATAAATTTCTGCATATTTGAAACAGCATACTTAAACCACTTAAAGGTTAACTGTTGGAAAAGTTTTAAAAAGAGTTTGTTAAAACTGGGGATAAAACTATTTCAAAGTTAAAGAAAACTACTTGTGAAAAACACTTGATAAATCCGCTGCAAGTTAGTTATTTTTAAAACTCTGATTTTGATAAAATCAGCTAAGTAGAATCAGAAGAGTGGTCAACTCTGCTGTTCAAAGCTTTGTGCGAGATCAGCTTAGTCTGCTTACAATTCTTGATCAGCTTAGTCTGCTGACAGAAAAGTTAGAAGTTTTTAAAAGGTAAATTTTAAAGAGGTCTATTCCCCCCCCCCCCCCCCCCCTCTAGACCTCATCTGACCACTTGGGACCAACATAGATAGATGCTTGGAGTATCAGGCAAAAATCTAAATGTGGAGTGTTGAAATGTGAGATATTTTGCCTAAGTTTCTAGAAAGTTCTACATGTATCAAGAAATATCAAGATATCACATGTAGATTCAAGACAATTATATGATAGAGGAATCTAGAATAATATCAAATAATCCTAGGAAATCTAAGATAGCAGTGAATACTCTAGAAATAATGAATATCCTAGAAAGTCTAGATAGTTCTATGGTAACTATAAATATGTATGTACTACCAAATTGTAAGAAAAACAATTGAATGAAAAAAAATTCTCTCCAAAAATCATTCTCCTCCAACTAACTACAAAAATAATTAACTAACAAATCATCAAGTTGATATCAATTTTACAATTGATTCAACCTCAAAAACCCAACAATGCTTCACGGGTTGGCAACGTACTTTCGTCTTAGCCAAAATTCTAGGCTTCTTAGCTCATCCACCCCCTCTACGGACCTGCTAAGGATCTCTTGTCCCATTAATGTGTACCACTTAGTGTTCCATCCATAATGAACTGCCACTTGGCAAATACATATAATATGCATCACACATGATTTTTACTTATAAACTAACCGTCATTCAATGTTTTAAAAACCGGGTACCCTTACTGGTTACTGGTTGGATCGGTTTAACCATTTAAAAAATCGTTTCTCATCCAAAAAAATTCCAAGTTATTTTCATAATCTAAATAGTATCTCACAAATCACAACTAGTAGACAACAAATCATCAAAGTAACTAAAAACAAAACAAACACAAGTAATTATGCAATTTAGAATCCAACATAACATGTTCAAACAAGAATTATCACATCAATATTCAACCATATTTCCAAAACATAAACCTAAATCAAAATAAACACCAAATATCCAAAATTACAACTATGATAACATAATATCAAAGCAATAATACAAACTATGATATCTACAACATATCAAAACAATAATTTTATCACTAACCATCTATAGAAAAGAGAAAATATTGGATGGATTTTGTCAGCTAAATTATTTTATGAAAAAACATGCAAATTCTTGAAATTGGGAAAGAAGAAATGTATAAAAAATCCCTAATTTTTTTTCTTTTTTTTTTTAATAAGTGAACCAGTGGTTCAATCGGTTCACTGGTTCACTGGTTTTACCGATTTTTGACCGGTTTTTTTCGGTTCGAACTGGACGGGAAGATAACTGGTTTTGAAGAATTAACCGGACCGAATTAACAACCGGTTATTGGTTAAACCGGTCGAACCGACTGGTCAGGTCCGGTTTTTTAAAACACTGTCGTCATCTCCATTTCCTTCTCCATAATCTTATCACATATCTATAGAAACTTCAAATATCATCCATCTTTGTTATGTGTTGCAATTTAAACATCAAAAATTAGTAAAACCCTCCTGTACTAAAATTTTAGATTATAAATTAATGGATGTTATTTGAAAAAATCAGTAAAATCTTAAAGTTCATTCGGATACGTGCCTTCAGGGTTTGATATAATTCGACGAAATAATTGTGACTTTCTGGTGGTCAAAACATTGGAATTCTCTTGTTTAATTATGTGTGAAATAGGAAATGGTGAATAAGATGGGTGAAAAAACAAATTAATTGGATGGAAATGACGAAGAAGATGGGTGGAAATGATCCTATGTAATCGCACATAATTAATTTTACACATTAGGAGTGTGATACAAAGTGGTACACACTAATGGGATAGAAGACCCTTGGCGCTACGAGCCCCAGACTTCTTCACCATCATCTCCCGATGCCTTACAAATGAACGACAACTGTGTTTGAAACGTCAGGGGAGGTCTCTGTAATTATGATAGTCGGAGGAAATTGGGCGGTAATTACACCTAACCTCAAGGGAGGTCCCTGTAATTATCCCTAACTATTATTATTTCTCTGATTTTTTATTTGAAGTTTACGTTACTGTTGATTGTGTTTGACCTAAATCGCCCTGGAGTCACAGAACGGTCAGGTGTGACTAAAATAAATACACGAGCGTGCCAATATGTTTGACGAACATCGTACAACATAATTTTGAGCTATTGTATGAGAGCGAGATTCACCTTGTGCGCTTTGGTGGCTGCGGGTTCCCTCGTCAACAAAATAAAATATATTAAAATAATAACTAACAACACTAATAATAATTCAGAAAAAAAAAAACACTAGCGGAAATTGACAAAAACTTACATTGGAAAATAAATGTGCAATATTTTTTCATAAATGAAAATACTTTATGCTGAAACTTTTGTAATGTCATATTTCTTGTATTGGTGTCAATGGAAGAGTCATTTGAAAATAACAATTGTCCGAATTTGATTTGATTTTGTTACCATGTTATAAACTTAGAATTTAATTTAATAATTCATAAATCAAATTTGAATAACCTCTTATTGTTGAATAAAAAACGAATTCAAATAGCTTTATCTTTTAATATATATTTTTATCATTTAGCTTATTTAGTCGAGACGAGTTGTGAAACATTTTATGAACATTCAAGGCCTATTTGGCTGGGTTCAGGCCCGGTCTTGCCGGTATTGCGAAATTGAGCCAGAACTCTTGTAAATGGAGTCTGGCAAAACCCATGAAACTCATCACAAACCTATTCAGAAACTCATATTCAAACTCTTGAAACATATAAAACATGGATTTGACACATACCACCTATTTCCCCCCTCAAACTCTATAAAAAAGACATTGATTTGACACCTACCACCTACTTTTATCCCAAACCCGAACATCCAAACCCAATTCAAGTGGGGTTTCAGCTTTTTCAAAACCACAAAACCCAACATCCAAAATCTAACCAAACGAGGTTTCAAAGATTTCACCGAAAACCACCCAAACCAGTTTTTTGAAACCGAGACCCGCAAAACCGAACAAAAACCCTTCCAAATAGACCCTCAAGATCTAGTTTGTTATGTCACATGTGTACCGAGCAGACTCGAATCAATTTTTGTAATTTAGATCCAAAGTCAAATTTCAAATATGATGATTCCATTTTCAACCCTATTAGTTCTTCGTCTTTGGGATGGAATTCAGTAAATGCAAAAACGTATTCCATGTGTTACACCTAATTAACAGAACATCTCCTATGTTATTATTTTATTAGCAAAAAATCTTAATATTTTATTATTTTATTAGTTTACTTCACTCATATGCAATTAAAAGTTGGCGACAAGGGGATTATTGCTAATATTTTTAAGAGAATATGAGAGTTACGTTATTGTCAATTTTTGCTCGATGGGGCCAGATTTAAGGCACAAACCTAGTTTGAATCCCAGTGGATAGCATTTAATCAAAGATATAAATAGACTGTTAAATAAATTAAATTCGAGAACATCAGAAATAATTAAATCGAGAATCTAAAAAATGACAATATTTAATTAAAACACAAAGAACTTAACTACTATTAATTCAAAACAACCCATACATATAAATTCTCGATACATTATATAGTCCCTAGTTCAGTGGCTTGACCACCACGTACCAATACATACACTAATATTTCTTCCTATAATTCGCACACAGTAAAACTATTTAAATTAATTAATTATAGTGTTTAATACTTTAATAACAAATTGTTAAATCCATGATAGATTTTTAATTAATTTCAAGGACACTTCTTTCTGCCGCCGTGTGTAGTCAAGCCGGCGTAACAAGGGCACGTCTCATAATTGCCGTAGGTACCTGGCGGCACACAGTTGCACCTAGCACAACACGTCCCACAAGCTCTATGGCACAAATTCGGCCTCGAAGATAATTTGCACCTTCTAGAACATTCCGCACCACAATCTGTATATATATACACAGATATAAATCATTAATACGTACTAGTATAACATAACCCAAAAAAAAATTCAATTTTTTTATTTTTTATTTTTTGAGATGGTGAATATATTGTTACATCAAACGCAATATTGAATCGAAAATATTACAATGATATCAAAGTAAACTAATTGCTAATATTAAACTAGAGAAATGCTAGTATGAAACTAGAGATAATACCCACATTCGTGGGAGTTGAACCCATGACCTCTTGGTCATGGAGCCTCATCCTTAACCACTTGGCTAAGGCCTCATCGGCAAAAAAAAGAATTCAATTTATTAATAAGGATCTGCATTTTTTGTATCGAGCTTTATGTCAATTTGTACTTTTGATACCAATTAAATGCAGGTTAACACATTTGGTACCATAATTTAAAAGTACCCGTCAAATTGGTGACGTGATCGTTAAGTCAGTTTTAATACTAGCTAACAATTTTACCCTATAACATTTCAGGCTGACAAAGTAACATTTCAGTATAATTGTCAGTTAGTATAAGTTATGACATTAATTTTGCAATAATCGAAACTGACTTAACGACCACATCACCAATTTGATGGTGGTTTTTAAATTTAGTTAAGCGGTACCAGATATATAACAATTTGTTAAATTATGGTATAAAATGTGTTGATCTGCATTTGTTTGGTACCAAAAATAAAAATTGACATAAAACTCAGTATGAAAAATTCAGTTCTCTCAATTAAATTTAAATTAAATCATTTTACGATTCCTAATGTAACTTTATATTTTTGTTTGTGTACCTATTTTTGTGTCACCAAAAGAGTATCTATTCTCGTTGCTTTCGACCTGCAAATGGAGAAAATTAAAATGAGTCTTTAACAAATTAAATCTAGAAATAAGTTTGATAGATAAAATTTAATTGTATATACCGTTTCACGGGCTTGAACAATGGAGACAAAGAGCAAGGCAGAGATAAGGCAAAAGAGCAAGAACTTGAAGATTGCCATGTCTTACGTACGATATAATTTAATGAAGATATTTTGTGGTGTGACGAAATGATAGATTAATGGTGCTATTTATAGTGTGTAAAAGATCTGGACAAAATGTATTTTCATTAATTTTAAGGAAATATATTTATTGAGAAATAATGAAGAAGGACCAGGACAAATTACAATTATTATCGAGCCAAACCCAAAAATGGAAATTTACTCATACCGTGAAGCCGAAAACAATACCACTCTTTTAAATTTTTAGAGTTAATTAATATCTCAAAAATAAGAAAAGGGTTGTTTCCCAAAACAAAAATTGTTTGAAATATATTAAAAAACATTGACTAGAGTAATCAATCTACAGTGTGATGCAATAAAATGCATTCAATGTGTAGGACTATTTTGTTTATTTAGAATCGATTTGATTCGGATTAATTCTTATTTTTGTCAAATCTATTAAATTTATTAGGCCGAGTTTGATTTTAGATGGTGAGTACATCATTATATCAATTACTATATCGATAAATCTATTCAAATTTATTTTATTGGTATCAAAGTACAAAAATAAATTAATTATAATGACTAATATTTAACTAAATATATACATACACTAGTGGGTCGACCTCTTGATCATGTAGCCTCAACTTTAGCCAACACACGGAAAATTCTTACTTAGACCAGGTCTAAGAGATATTTCCTAGACTGTGGTTGAAAATATACCACATCATTAATTGTGATGATGTAGTGCTCTCACGTGATGTAGTATATTTTCAACCAAGAGGTCTAGAAAAATCTCCTAGACCAGGTCTAGTTAAGTAAGAATGTCCCCGACTTTAGCTAAATTGTCGGACTATATGGCGAAGACACCTTTCATTGAACAATTCATTTTTGAATGCATCGATGTACCATGTCCAAATGTTCTTTGTTCGCCGATGATTTAATGGCATCGATGGACAAATAAATATTTTTTTTTTTTAGAATACACTGAAAATTATTTGAGAATACTTAAAATGAATTGTCACTATTATAGTTCTCACAAAATATTATTGTGACAAAACTGAAATTGTATCACATAGATGTGAAATAGATAGTTCTTGCCTAAACCCGACTTGGTCACACCAAACCAAACCATTTTTGCTAGTAGTGTATATTTCTTTAATTTGTATGGCAAGCGACAAGCGCACGTGTCTTTCTTATTGCTAATTGGGGTTCCTTATTTGCATGGCTTCCCCGTGAGCACCCTTTGATTTAATATGTATTTTTGGTACTAAGTTTTATGTCAATTTTTACTTTTAATATCAAAAAATGAAGGTTAACTGTTCTACATTTGGTATCGCCGTTAACTAAATTTGAAAATCATTGTCAAATTAAAGACATAATTGTAAAGTCGATTTCAATTTTACAAAATTAATGCCATAATTTTTTGTAGCTAACAATTTTACCCTTTAAGATTTTGGCCTGACAAAATAATTTATGGCATCAATTATGAGCTAGCATAAGCTAGGACAACAATTTTGCAATAAATACTTTTTTTTTTTTTAGATGGTGAATACATTGTTACATCAAATACTATATTGAATCGAAACTATTATAATAATATCAAAGTAAACTAATTACTAGCATTAAACTAGAGAAAGATTCGTATGAAACTAGAGAAAATTCCCACGTCAAACCATTTTTGCTAGTAGTGTATATTTCTTTAATTTTTATGGCAAGCGACAAGCGCACGTGTCTTTCTTATTGCTAAAATTGGGATTCCATATTTGTATGGCTTCCCTCTTAGCACCCTTTGATTTAATACAATAGAATTGCATTTTTAGTATCAACTTTTATGTCAATTTCTACGTTTGATATCAAAAAATGAAGTTTAACATATTCGGTATCATAATTTAATAAATCATTTTATATTTGGTATTGTAATTAACTAAATTTGAAAATCATTGTCAAATTGGTGATGTGACTGTTAATTCGAATTTAATTATTGTAAAATTTGTGCCATAATTTATACTAGCTAACAATTCTACCTTATAAAATTTTGGGTTGACAAAATAACTTATGGCATCAATTTTGCAATAATTAAAACTACTTAACGACCATTTCTTCAGTTTGACGGTGATTCAAATTAATTTAGTTAATGGCGGTACCAATTACGGAACAGTTTGTTAAATTAAGGTACCAAATGTGTTGACCTGTATTTGTTTGGTACCACTAGTAGAAATTAACATAAAGCTTGGTACCAAAAATGCAATTCTCTCGATTTAATATTATATTTTTATGTAAATCGGATTTCGGTTTGAAAAAAATGGTTTGGGTCGTTTCGGTTAAACCATTGAAACTCCATTTAATTAGGTTTTGGATGTTGGGTTTTGTGGTTTTGAAAAAGTGAAACTCCACTTGGACAGGGTTTGGATGTTAAATATGTTGGGAAAAAAAGTAGATGGTACGTGTCAAAATATTGTATTTTTTTATAAAGTTTAGTAGAAAAAAATTGATGATAGGTGTCAAATCAAGGTTTTATAGATTTCCAAAATTTGGGTGTGAGTTTGTGATATGTTTGTAATGAGTTTTATGGATTTTATCAAATTTTATTTGGAAGAGTTCTGGCTCGGTTTCACGAGACCGGAACAAAACTCATCCAAACATGTCGTATTAGATTTGATTATAATGTTATAATAATGATCAGCCACATAAGATATACAAACACACCTAATTAATGCGTGCCAAATGTATGTGCTCCTAGAAGTTTGCATATAGACGAAAGAAATTAAGAGAGAGAGAAATAAAGGGGCCATTTGGGGATTTAAGCAAGTAGAGGAAATGGTATCATTTCATTTTGGTTGGGTTGTGAGGTTGACAAAGATATGAAATTTTTGTGTGATTTTTAGAAGTTTTGGGCCAATAGGGTTGGGAGATTCGATTGTATGCATCAATTCTATGGTTGTGCTTTTAATTATTTATGGGGAAAATGCAAGATACTCCCCTATATTATGCTAAACCTGCAAGAAACTACTCTGTGAAATTTTTATTGCGCCAAACTTTCTTGTGTTTTCAAAAACCTGCAAAAAACACCCAATTTGTAAAAAATAGGTCATTTTTTATCGACATATTTCAAGAAATTATTTTTAAAATATATCACGTGAAGTTGTAGGACCAACTTGAAGTATTTTAAAAATGATTTCTTGAAATATTTCGATCCCAAACGACCTATTTTTTACAAATTGGGTGTTTTTTGCAGGGTTTTTGAAAACACAAGGAAGTTTGGAGCAATAAAAATTTTACAGGGTAGTTTCTTGCAGGTTTAGCATAATACAGGGGAGTATTTTGTATTTACCCCATTATTTATTGTGAGATGTGTTCATGTGGACTCGGTTGGAAGAAATTTGAATGAGATATTTTGTTTGGCACTTGTCACTCAATCAATTATTTATTTATTAGGTTCTCAGTCTCAACTCGTTGTTTCTGTGGCAGGAGGGAGAGTGTTCACAAATGAGAAGTTTGTTGAGATATTTAATCTGATTTTGAGTGGGATCGAAATTCTAGGGATGAAGTAAAAAGGCAAAGAGTAATAATTTTAAGGATTATGACAAAAACAAATTTTTGTGAGATTTATTTTTAAGGATCATTGATATATTTGATATTTTTATAGGATACTTAGTCAACTCGCACATCACAATTAATATTCAATCAATTGATATGTCAAACGAATTTGACCCACTCGACACGTTTGAGCTTCTCGACCAGACCGAGCTAACTGACCATAACAATCTATCATCCACTTGGAATGAAAATCATTATGATCTAGTAAGGAATAAAGGGGACCATCGTCAATGTGTAGGTATACAATCCATTAGATCATAAACTCGATCATAGCCGTCGAATCACCAAATGATACTCAAGTTGGCAATCCAGATGACAAAATAAATCATTGATTGACAAATAAACCCTCTGAATCATTTGATACGACAAACACTAAAAGATTCGAGCAAATTTTATTGAGTCAACAAGGATAAATATGACCGACTCGAACCTGTCTTGGACAATCTATACCTATAAATACCCCTCACTCTTCAAAGTCAGGTACGCATTAAATGCACTTTTACCACTTTACTTAAGCTCGAATTCACCTGTTCTTGTGTATGATTTGACGTAGGCATCGGAGAGATTTTATTGAGATGATCACTATTATTGATGACTAGTACTCAAAGCACTATTTTAGTTTGTTCTCATTCGTTGTTTATGTGGCCAGAGGGAGGTCTAAGAGATTTAATGGACTTACATTGATTTTGTTTAGTCATATTGGTTATGTCTAGAGCCCAACATTTATGTATTGAATTACGTGTTTAGTCATTAATATTATAATGAGTTACTATGATGGGTAGGCCCATTTGATACATTGGATTAATGGACTAAGTCCCATATTCTATTCAAAACAGACAAGCCTATAACGAAGAGCTGTATCAATTTCTTAAGGTTGCTACTCTTCGTAATAGATGTGATGAAGAGACACATTGCAGTCTATAAATAGACATGCATTTCTATCTTTTTGACATGCAAGAGATAATAAAAATCATATAGTGAGTATGTGGCTATTATAATTACAAGGATTAAAATTTATAATTATGTTTAATGTGTTTGTTCATAAGAGAGAACGTGTCACCCATTAAACACGTTCTTGAATCTTGAATGGAGAAGGAGTAGGAAGACTTGGTCTAAATTAGTAAATTACACTTCAAGTAAATGTACATTGTTGCAAAGTAAATAATTCACATGATGAAATCTTCAATACATATTAAGTATATTGGAATTAATACGGTACGTTTCAGCTTAACATTATCTTATTTGTGACTTAATTTATGATGTAAGAATGTGTTCTTACATCTATTATGGTGATCTTGGGGCTTTAAGATATAATATCTTACGGGAAGGTGTTCACAAATAAGAAATTTCTTGAGATATTTAATTTAATTTTGTGTATGGGATCGAAATTTAAGGGATCAAGTACAAAGGCAGATTTCTCTGTCTTCATCCATTTACTGCTTGACCCATTAGAAAGAAATTGTTCCTACACTCCATACTTAAGCAGATTGATGGTTTTTTAAAGATTAGTTGTTAAAAATTTGTTGTGGGAAATAATGGATTTCGGAAACAGCGGGCGGCCCATGACTCGTCCTGACCCAGCCCATTAAATTTTAATATTTATTTTTATTGACTTAGGTCTGGATTAGGTTGAATTTTATAGTGGATTTGGAGTTGGGTCATTAATGGGTCATACAGAAAAAAAAAAAAAAAAAAAAAAAAAAAAACAAAGTTTCATTTTCAGATTTTTCTATTAATTACATCATAATTTTTTTTATTGATGTTAAATTATCCTTGCTTAAATATTAAATAGAATAAAATCAAATCACCAAGTTCCTCAAACTCACTTCCATGACCACATCAATTATTAGCGGGTCGGCCCGACTCAACCTAGACCCATTAATGGCCCGATCATTTGGAACCCGACCCGTTTATGACCCATTTTTACTCGGCCCATTTATGGTCCTCCCGAACTCGAACCGACCGTTTGCCACTACTAGATACAATGAAATCTAATGTTTAATTTTATTTTGTACTCACATAATTAAATCACAGAGCATAAACGAATTTGACAAAATTATCTAACTTATAAAATAATTTTTTGCGGTAAAATATAGTATAAGTAATATGGATAACAGAAGAAGAAGATGTATTTTTTATGTAACCAAACAACCCTATTTATAGACAGAATTCGTGTTTATTCAAATAGACACAACTCTTTATATTTTTGTGTGTTGGGAAAAATGACAATAATTCGAATTTGAACAGACTAAACTATCATAAAGTTTACTATTTTATTATGTCCAAATAACTGTTGTTTCAAATATTTAAAATTCAAAAAATGAATCTTAACTAACCCGGAAAACAAAATCGAATTTTAGGAGTGTAGTAATTTTATTACTACAAATGCAAGTGCTTAAGTGTCAAGTCAAAGATATTAAATATTTTGGGTTAAATGAGGAGGAAATTCTTGCTTTTGATTATATAAATGGCTTTTTAACCCGAAGCGGGACAAATAAATGTATAATACATGACTATGGTAGTAGACACTTCAAAAAATTTGAATTTTAGTGACAAAATAGTAAATGACAAAGTGACAAGAATTTAAATATTGTCACTAAAATGACGTGTATAGACACACTAGTGACAAGAAATGTAAAAAAAATGTCACTATTGACATTTAGTGATAACCCTAAAGTGACAACTAAAAAGTTGTCACTAAATTATAGTGGCAATATTTATTGTCACTAAGTTGTCACTGAAAGGGTGTCACTAATTGTCAATAGTGACAAATTAAGTTCCATACACTTATCACTAATAGCTATTAGTGATAATTTAAAAATATATTTTGTCACTATTGTACTTGTCACTATTGTTATTGTGACAAAACTAATATTTTGTCACTAAATATATGCAAAAAGTGATAATTTCAACAATGTCACTTAATATTTTGTCACTAAAATCCATTTTTCTTGTAGTGAGATGAAATCACAATTAATTGAATAATTTCTTGAAGATTTTCTTTATGCGGTAGAGATGAATTCTCTAGCGTGGTTTCTTCAATGGCTGATGATGGAAATCTCATAGTATTTTTTTAATGGATGAGTCAATTCACTGAGGGCTTAGATTCAGTGCTGAATGTTGCAAGTAAAATTTTGTGGGTAAATGCAAAATACTCCCCTATGTTATGCTAAACCTGCAAGAAACTACCCTGTGAAATTTTTATTGCGTCAAATTTCCTTGTGTTTTCAAAAACCCTGCAAACACCCAATTTATAAAAAAATAGGTCATTTTGGATCGACATATTTCAAGAAACCATTTTTAAAATACTTCAAGTTGGTCTCTACAACTTCACCTGATATATATTTAAAATTATTTTTTGAAATATGTCGATCCAAAACGACCTAATTTTCACAAATTGGGTGTTTTTTGCATGGTTTTTAAAAACACAAGGAAGTTTGGCGCAATAAAAATTTCACAAGGTAGTTTCTTGCAGGTTTAGCATAACACAGGGGAGTATCTTGCATTTTCCCCAAAAGTGATATAGGGTAGTTTTATGGGGACTTAAGTGTAACACTTCAATAGTGAACGGACGAAAATATCCTCAAGAATATGCATGTGCATGTCACGTGAGCTCGACGTAGCCGTGGGCCGTCTAAAAAAGTTCAAAGTGAAACAAATATTCATAGTGAGGATTAATATGAAAAAAAACACAGAAGAGATGTAAAAAAGTATAAATAGAGGACCACCAGTGTCATTACACTTATTAGAAAGATAAACGAGGAGTTGGTGTTACCCCTCCTTCCCATATCTTTTACAACAGTTAAAAGAAAAACAAAATTCTAAGAAAATAGTATTAAGTCAAAATATAGAAAGCTAGACAAATTCGATAAGCCTTGATACAATAGTAAGTTAGATTAGATTAGATTACAAGAAACACATTGCAACCAATTCAAATTTTGTGCGAGATATTTTAATAATTATTGAAAATAAGTTTTTCTAACAAACACGTTACAATCGACTCAAATTATGTGTGTGTATTTTTTTTTTTTAAATTATAAATACATTCATACATCAGAATATTTTCAATATAATCAAATTATAAAGATAAAAATTAATAACTACCAAATTACAAAGATTAGTAATAAACTAGAAATATACCCACACAAGTGGGTATGGTATCGAACCCTACTCTTAATCTTGTGGTCTCAGTCTTACGCCAAAAATTGTGTATGTAGCATCAATATAAACTTATTGAAGTCTATAATCAAGAATGGAGCTTTGCCGTTAATCCCTTTGTAAAATTGTTATTCTTATTTGAGTGAATCGCATTATCCGTCCTTCTTATGTGTCGATTTTTGCACATTTCGTCCCTCCTAATTTTTTTGTAGCAAATGCATCCTTCTTATCAATGCAGTGTATCACCGATTTATTTTCATGCTATTTCACAGCAGAGACGGCCTCACGTACAAAACACGTGCATTACTTAAAGGTCTAATATTAGGTGAAGGACACAAATGCCCTCCAAAGTAATGCACATGATTTGCACGTGAGGCTGTCTCCGACGTGTAATAGCTAGAAAATGAATCGGTTATACCCTACATAGATAAGAAGGATACATCTGCTACAAAAAATTTAAGAGAGACGAATGTTTAAAAGGCCGTCCATAAAAAGGACGAAAAGTGTGATTCACTCTTATTATTTACTTTCCTTTTAGCGTTTTTTATTAGTTTGTTTGTTAGTTTTAGTGCTTTATCGGTTGTTAGACTTAAGGGGGCGTTTGCATAAGCTTTTCGAAAGTGATTTTCTGCTTTTTTTTCTAGATGTTTGGTTTCACTACTTTTGCTATGGCTTCTCAGTAGAAAAGCAGCCAGAAGCAAGTTTTGGAGAAGCATCTAAGGCCCTGCTTTTGTGGGTGTTGACATTTCTATAATTAAATAGAAGTTATTTCTAAATACTTGTATCCATGTAATTGAATTAAATTTTATGTTAGTCTCCCTTTTTTGTCTCATTGTTGTCTTATTATTTATTTAGAAATTTATTATAATGTGTATAAAATACTTAAAGTATATTAATTTATTAATACTTATTACGAATGGATTAACAAAAACAAAATACAATTATTCTTCACAATTGGTGATTTAAAATAAATAAATCCGAACAATTTGACCTAATTTTGATTAAGGTTAAACAAATTTATGAATTAGTATATATCAAGCTACACGAGTTCGGCTAATATTTGGTTTGGTAACTAAAGGTCGATTAGTCTAACAAAAATCATATATAAACATAACGTTCAAGCTAAATAAGAAAAATAGCTAGCTTGAACGATAAGTTGTTTGATTCTACTCGACTAGTTTACATCCCTGATCATAATATTATATAAAATAGTAATAACTAAGACATCCAATTTAATTAAAATTTATAACGAAATGTTGGTGTAATTGGATTAATTATAGCTAATTAAATTGAGTCTAATTAGCCAAAGTTAATTATTACACCTTAATGAATGAAATGAGAAGAGAAGGTTGAGTCTCTCCATCCCACATGGAAAAGAAGGAGAAAGTTGAGCTACAAAATTGTTATAAAAAGGGCATCTAGCTTTCAAAGTGGAAAGGCTTTTGTATGAATGGGCCTAGAGTTATATCTGGGCCCAATAATCATTAAAGTCCAAACTTTGTACAAAGATCCGTGGGTGATCCGATTAGGATCCGCGTGTGATCCGATTAGGATCCGCATGTGATCCGAACAGGATCCGCGAGACCCGTTTCTAGAAGGTCCGAGAAGGATCCGTGTTGCCCGCCCAATTTTGAATAAAAGGGTGTGTCTGGTTGGATTTTGAACCTAAGGGGTGGCACCCGTTCGAACCGAATCACTGTTTAATTTAAATCCGAACTGTTGTGACCCTCCAGCAACAACTTTCAATTGCTATAAATAGGAGAGGAATCTGGCCAATTCCTCACACTATTTTTTTCAGCAAATAAAGTACAAATTATTTTTCTCTTCTCTACTTCTCAAATTAAAAAATTTCTAGTCGAAGTTCTGTTTGTTCTAATTCGCCCGTGGCCTTTTGTTCGTGCAAAACAACAAGGATCAAGACTGTTGTATCTTGGGAGACTACCGAGGAGTACTGATTGCACCGTAGGCAGCCTCGGAAATATTGTCTTAAGGAAATTGCATCCGCAACCTCAGTCTAACTTCGTATTTTCTCATTTTCGATATCAATTCAGTGAGTTAATTTAGTTTAATAATTACTTAATTTTGTTTTAAAGTATAAACTTTTATAGTTTAAATTTTTTCTCGGGTGAACAAAATTGAATCAATTTCCTCAAAAACTAAGTTAAAGTTTTTGTACTTAAGTTTCAATCTTACCATACTTATATATATAATATAATTAACCGATTCAATTTATACATATATATAATATAATTAACCGATTCAATTTATACTTGAAAGTGTAAGGACTTTGATTATTTTATTCAAATAAATTAAATTCATTATTTACACTTGAACTAAGTTATTATTATTATTATTTTTTTTTTCAACTCCTTTTCATATAAAATAATTTTAATTAAATTGAAACGATCTTACTAAAATAGAAATTTCCACCATTTTGAGTATTTAAAGTTTCTCTCTATATATAATTATATTATAAATTTTTTGTTTGCTATTTAATTAAATTATAGTTATTTATTACTATAATTATAAGAAAATAGTTGAGTATATTTCTATTGCACAGATTGTTAAACACTAACAATCTTAAGACAATACTAACCGTTTAATACATCTATGTAGATGGCATCAAACAACAATGTGGTGGAGACACCAAAAAGCATTCCTACCCCTCCGTTGATTCCACCCTTCAAATTCAAAGGGGTTGACTTTGCAACATGGCAGGACAAGATGATGTTCTACCTAACGACTTTAGGCGTAACTCGATACCTTACTGAGGAGGTACCGGTGGCTAAGGAGAATCAAACTCCTGAGGAAGTCAAGCAAATCGAATCATGGAATCATAATGACTTTATGTGCCGACATTACATACTGAGTTGCTTGGACGAGACACTCTATAAGGTTTACAGTCCCCTAAAGACTGCTAAACTCTTGTGGGAAGGTCTGACAAGGAAATACAAAACCGAAGACTCAGGGTACAGAAAGTTTCTAGTGGACAAATTTCAGTTCTACCGAATGGTTGATAACAAATCTGTGTATGAACAAGTGAATGAGCTTCAAACAATGATCAATGAACTTCTGGCTGAAGGGCATGAACTAAGCGAGTCTTACCAGGTGGCCTCCATAATTGGAAAGCTTCCTCCGGCATGGACATGGTTCAAACATCACCTAAGGCACAAGAAGTCGGTTTCAAAATTGACCATGCAAGATCTTGCAGAAAAGCTCAAGACACAGGAGAATAGCATGATCACCGACAAAGGATTGAACTTTATGGGAATGCCTCATCCCGGGGGAGCTAAGGCTCACATTGTGGAAGACTCTCAAATGAGTAAGAAGCAAAAGCTTAATCCACCTAACAAAGGGAACAAGGGTAACCAAAAGAAGAAATCCAACAGGATATGTTTTGTCTGTGGAAAGAGCGGACATCTTGCAAAGAAGTGCCGTCACCGGAAAACCGGAAAGAAAGATGAAGCAAATATCACTGTGGACCTCGCGGCATCTGACATGGATGACATGCATCTGGCAGCAGTCGTATCTGAAGCATTCTTAACTACCGATACCAAAGGATGGTGGGTGGACACTGGGGCTACCCGTCATATCTGCTACGACAAGAGCATGTTCACTACTTACAAAGATTCTGAACATAAGCAGATGCTCTTCATGGGAAATGACGCTCATTCCGTGGTAGAAGGAGAAGGAAATGTGGTGCTGAAGTTTACTTCGGGAAAAGATGTTACTCTTAATAATGTACTTTATGTTCCTGACATTAGGAAGAATCTAATTTCCGGTTCTATCCTTACTAAGAATGGATTTCGTTTAGCCTTTGAGTCAGATAAATTTGTGCTGACCAAAGGGGGTATGTATGTAGGAAAGGGTTACATGTGTGATGGCCTTTTTAAGGCAAATGTAGCCGTGATTGGCAAAGACAACAAGTTTATTAATAATAATATTACTTATGCTTACTTGCTTGAGTCTCCTACATTATGGCATGACCGTTTAGGTCATATTAATTTTCGAAAAATTAAAAAATTGGCCAACTTAGGTTTAATACCTAATTTTGAAATAGATAAGTCATATAAATGTGAATTTTGTGTGGAGGCAAAATTTGCCAAACAACCTTTCAACTCAATCGAAAGGAGCTCACAACCCTTAGAGCTAATTCACACTGACTTGTGCAATTTAAAGGCAACTCCTACTCGTGGAGGTAAAAGGTACTTCATCACATTTATTGATGATTGTACGCGCTATTGCTATGTGTATCTATTGCATAAGAAAAAAGAAGCAATAAATGCCTTTATACAATATAAAGCCGAAGTTGAAAATCAGTTGAATAAGAAAATTAAAATTCTTAGATCTGATAGAGGAGGTGAATATGAATATCCTTTTCAACAATTGTGTGCTGAATCAGGGATAATTCATGAAATGACTGCACCTCTCACCCCAATCAAATGGGGTAGCTGAACGGAAAAACCGAACTTTAAAAGATATGATGAATGTCATGCTTTTAAGATCAGGTTTACCTAGCAACTTGTGGGGGGAAGCCATCTTAATGGCGAATCATATATTGAATCGAGTCCCACACAAGAAAAATGATACTATTCCATATGAGCTATGGAAAGGAAGGCAACCTAGCTACAAATACCTCAAAGTGTGGGGGTGCTTGGCTAAGGTGGCGGTTCCAAGACCTAAAAAGGTAAAACTTGGATCTAAAAACCGTTGATTGCTATTACATAGGTCGAGCTGAGAATAGTAGTGCTTACAGATTTTTGGTTTTTAAATTTGAAAATAGTGAGGTTCATGTTAACACAATTATTGAATCTCGAGATGCGATATTCTATGAGAATATATTTCCTCATAATAAGGACTCAAACGTCACTTCTCAAAAGAGGACATACGAATCAATTTCTAAAGGAAATGATTCTCAAGTCAACGAGGAAGTCATAGAAGAGCCTAGAAGGAGCAAACGAGCTAAAATAGCTAAATCCTTCGGCCCAGATTTCTTAACCTATATGATTGAGGATGATCCTCAAACATATAAAGAAGCTATGACTGTTCCCGATGCAGCGCATTGGAAAGAGGCAATAGACAGTGAGTTACAATCCATCTTAAGTAATAATACTTGGGAATTGGTTGATCTTCCTACGGGAAGTAAGCCAATTGGAATGTAAATGTAATGGATTTTCAAAAAGAAATTAAAACCCGATGGGTCTATCGATAAATATAAAGCTAGATTAGTAGCTAAGGGGTATCGACAAAAGGAAGGGATAGACTTCTTTGATACCTATTCACCAGTGACTAGGATAACATCCATAAGACTACTAATAGCTCTAGCAGCTATACATAATCTTGAAATTCATCAAATGGATGTTAAAACGGCTTTCCTTAATGGTGAATTAAATGAGGAGATTTATATGGAACAACCAGAAGGTTTCATTGTTAAAGGAAAAGAGAACAAAGTTTGTAAACTTGTTCGTTCTCTTTATGGCCTTAAACAAGCTCCTAAACAATGGCACGAGAAATTTGATAGTGTCATGATTAAAAATGGCTTTCGTATTAATGAATGCGACAAGTGTGTATATATAAGACAATACGGACAAGCAACTGTCATAGTTTGTCTTTATGTAGACGATATGTTAATATTTGGAACTAACATGGAGGTTATTAAATCCACAAAGAAAATATTAACAAATAATTTCGATATGAAGGATCTCGGCGTAGCCGATGTTATTTTAGGAATTAAAATAACAAGATCATCAAGTGGTATTAAATTATCTCAGTCACACTATGTGGAAAAGGTACTTGAGAAATTTAAGAAACATGGATTTAAAGGAACTAACAATCCTTTTCTCCCATCAGTGGTGTTACACAAAAACAAAGGAGATAGTGTATCACAAAATGAATATGCTCGTATAATTGGATGTCTCATGTACATTATGAATTGCACGAGGCCAGACATCGCCTACTCAGTTAATAAATTGAGTAGATATACGAGTAATCCAAGCAAGTTTCACTGGGAAGCACTAATGAGAGTGTTTGGATACCTAAAGAATACATCAGAGTATGCATTACATTATGGAAAATATCCAGCTGTCCTCGAGGGATATAGTGATGCAAATTGGATCTCTGATTCGGAAGAATCAAAGTCTACAAGTGGGTATGTATTCACAATAGGAGGAGGCGCAATCTCATGGAAATCTTCTAAACAGACGTGTATAGCTCGATCCACAATGGAGTCGGAGTTTATAGCTTTGGATAAAGATGGTGAAGAAGCTGAGTGGCTTCATAACTTTCTAGAAGATATTCCACTATGGCCGAAACCTGTGTCAGCCATATGTATACATTGCGATAATCAAGCGGCTTTACATAGAGCTCACAACTTTATGTATAATGGTAAGTCACGACATATTCGCCGTCGACATAATACCGTGAGACATCTACTCTCAAATGGAATAATTTCCATCGACTTTGTGAAGTCAAAAGAAAACCTCGCGGATCCGTTTACTAAAGGTTTATCTGGTGAGAGAGTAGAATGTGCATCGAGGGGAATGGGCTTAAAAGCCTAAATTAGAC
>JAYDYQ010000195.1:0-10112 GCA_034814905.1 Penstemon davidsonii
AAAAGTGGATAAAGTGCCGCCTATAAAAATATCAGGGAGGTGATGTGAAACTTTTACAAAATTTCAAGGCGTAAAATGCTCTTTTTTAAACCACGAGGGGGTAAATTGAATATTATGCATTTCATAGGGGTTAAATTATCATTAACCTTGGGGAAAAATTGGGTTTGATACCAAAGTTGCAATGATAACCTAACCTATGGTACCAAATTTGCATTTTCGTATCCAGTGGTACCAAAATTGCAAGTAGGTCTATCCTATGATACAAAAAAACAATTTTCCCTATACAAAATTATAGCTAAGTTAATTAATGTTTTCACCAACATTAACCTTGAGACTATAAAACCAATAAGAAATTAAGGTACTAAGGAAATTGTCTCTCTCACTATTAAATACTTCCATACCTAAGCATCAACCACTAAAAGAAAAATTCTCTATCCAGATAATCCCACTTAGCTCACCATATAAATTGACCAATATTTATGGATTCAAAACAAACAATCTATATCACCAATATACAATAGTTTATGTCCTAATTATAAGGGAGCTAAAAAGAGGATCATTTTTTTTTACAGTTTCAAAATTCTACATATAAAGGCTTCGATTAAATCTCTATTGGTCTACAATCCCAAGTCCTAAAGTTTCTGTCCTAATTATAAAATAGTTTATGTCCTAATTATAAGGGAGCTAAAAAGTTTCTATCCCAAGTATACAATAGTTTTTGTCCTAATTATAAGGGAGCTAAAAAGAGGATCATTTTATTTTTACAGTTTCAAAATTCTACATATAAAGGCTTCGATTAAACCTCTATTGGTCTACAACCCCAAGTCCTAAACATGCCAAGAGTAATTCAAATATTACATAACAAGAGTGATTCAAATATCAATTAACTTGTCACCATATGGACAACAATAGAATTAATTCATTAAAGAATATGAAATCTGCTATCTTACAGAAAACTATTTCACTACAAAAAAAGGGGTCTTCAGCAACGCCATGATTCCAACGGAAATAAAAACTGTTACTATCAGTAACGAACTTATAACAAAATACCAACAGAAACAATTTTCCATCAATAGTAGCGACAAATTACCAACAAAATATCTAAAAAAATATTTTTTGTAGTTATTCTGTTGTTAAGTTGTAGGAAAAATTGATCCATAGCGACGGAATCATTCCATTGGAATATAATTCGTCACTATTTTTTTAGTCACTTACAAATTTGTAACTAAACAACGACGGAAACGATGTTCCATCAATATTAGTGACGACATGATTCCAACGGAAAAAAAAATTGTCACTATTAGTGACGAATTTATAACTGATTACTAACTGAAACGGTATTCCTTCAAGGATAGCTTCAAATTACCAACAAAATTTAGAAAGAACAAATTTGTGGTTGGAACTTTGTTGTTTAGTTGTTGGTAAAAATGATCCATAGGAACGGAATTGTTCCAACGAAAAATAATTTGTTACAATTTTTTTGTCAATAACAAATATGCAACTGAACAGCGACAAAAATATAAGAAAACTATGTTTTTCAAAAATAACGACCGATTATCAACGGACTTTGTAACAAAAAATTACCAATGAAAATGGTATTATTGTAACTATTAGTACAGAATTTATAACTAATTACCAATGAAAATGGTATTGCTTCGATAATAGCAATAAATTACCAACAAAATTTCAATAATAGCATTATTCATGACCAATTATGCCTTCAACAAAGAGCTTATATATTTTCCTCAATGAGTTTATTCCCAGTTACAGAAGACCTTTAAGACTAGTGGAATAAAAAAAATCTCTTGTTTTCTTTGAAAGGGAACGATCAATATTCAGCCCAAGAAGAATACTTAACCACTCAAAACCTGAGATTTTCCTCAAAGCTTGGAGCTTTAATGTCAATTTAGAAGCTGTACAACCCATTTGAGTGTTTGGATATTTATCAATCAAGTATTAAATTAATGCTCCATGCCTTCAACTACCTCCCTGCAAATAATCCAAACAAACCACAAAGGCAAAGTAATCAGCTTGAAATACCATGTGAAAGAGAAAATAGTATTAATAAATTTTATGCAATAGATAAAGACTTGAGAAATATCATTTGCAAATAGGTAGGTGTACTGGAAATAATTAACAAACATCCATTAAATTATTGCATTCCAGCATGCCTTCTAACAGCCCAAACGCATCATACATAACAATCAAAATAAATCCCAAACAAAACAAGGAACAAAAAATCTGCCACCCCATTAAAAATAGCCACATAAGTAATCAAATTTGTACGCAATTTAAAGGAGTTAAAAAGGCATTGCACCAAAAGCAAACACAATCCCAAAATCTCATTTCCTCTCAACACAAATATTCAAAAAAAAAATCATAGATTTTGCATCAGACCAAGCACAGAAACCCGAAACAAATGTCGGCTTCGCTGCTAATGAAACCACAAAAGTACTAAAGGAAAAAAACAAATTCAAGAATCAATTTAAAGGTAGCCCAATTTATATTAAGTGTAAAAAACTGTTGGAAATTTTAAGAGCATTGAATAAAAACTACATCAAAGAATGCTACGTCCTCCTCCTCAACTGATCAATCATCATAGTCCATGACATCATCACCACTGCTATGCTCATTTTCTTCACTTTCTTGTATATGTTCATGCTCTTCTTCTGATAAAATATCGTCAAATTCTTTTTCGTGCTCTATATCCGCTTCATTCTCATCTACCTCAACAGTTTGACCAAGTTCTGAAGGATCCACCTCTTCTAAAACACCATCGGTATCCAAAAGAATTTCTCCATCAACAATTCGTGACGAGATGTTTCCTGGAGCAGAAGATACCCCTTCCTGGAAAGGACCTTCAACCATAGACTCAACTTCTTCAGCATCATCTAGTAGCAAAACAGCGGTCCTACTCCTAGCTTTGATTTTGCATACTGCCACCCAATCACCTCTGTCTTTGTGTTGCGGGCGTTTTGGGTAACCTGTGTAGTAAACCTGGTGGGCTTGTTGAGCCAATATAAAGTGATCGTCTGATTTTAACTTAGATTTTTGATTGACCTCAACAAGTTTAAATTTTGGGTGCATTCTGATCCCATTTTGTGAAGATGTATCGAACCAATGACACTTAAATAAAGTCACGTAGTCTCCAAAAAAATCTAGCTCTATAATTTCCTCCACCATGCCGTAATAATCTTTCTCGTCGTCCCCACTTGAGCTTCCCAACACACAAACGCCACTGTTCATTGTTGTCTTATATTTCCCATATTCTACGGTGTGAAATTTGAATCCATTGACAAAGTACCCTTTATAACACTTAACTGTTCGATGAGGGGGGTATGCTATGCGCCTGATTTTTGCATCGACTTCATTTCTACTGACCTGTTGGCACGAGAATACATGGTTAACATAATTATAACACTATCATAATAATCTAAGAAGAATATGTAAGTTCACTTACATATTCGTTTAACCATCTGCAAAAATGGGTGTCACGCGATCTCGATAGTTCAACGAGAGACATTGTGGGATCCATCTCCATCATATTTGTATCAAATTTTCTAGGAAAATATAATACTCATTATAAATGTAAAATTGCACATATGGCATAGTTCACTGTATACTAATTGATATAATACACTTACTCGATGAAAGGATTTAATTCCGTACAATTCAACAACACATATCGATGTGCGATATTTATTTCATCTTCAGTTAATGCTTTCCGACATATGGGAGGACCCAAAGCTCGACCGGGGTGTGTGAAAATGGAAAGACGTTCTCTCTCATCAACCTGTCCTCCATCATCATTTCGCGGAACACGATTCAGTCTTGTTTGTACATTGGGTTCGAAGTACAATGAGCAGAAGTTGGATACTTCCTCGTTCAAGTATGATTTTACTATGGAAGCCTCAACTCTAGCTCGATTGCCAACTTTCTTCTTCAAGTGGTGTAGGAATCTGAAATTCACCCCATGTTAGAGAACAATAAATAATTTCAAATATTTAGAAGTTTCTCAAAACTAAATATTCAACACGTTGAACTGAATTACCTCTCAAAAGGATACATCCATCGATACTGCACGGGACCTCCAACCTTGGCTTCATATGCCAAGTGAATCGGCAAATGCTCCATCGAATCAAAGAACCCGGGAGGAAAGATCTTCTCCAGGTTGCATATTATCTCGGCAATATTAGCTTCAAGTTGTTCAACATCTCGCACACGGAGCACGGTCGAGCTAATATCCTTAAAAAAGTGACTCAAGTCTGTCAATGCTTCCCACACAGGCTTCGGAAGAAGATCACGAAATGCTATCGGAAGCAATCTTTGCATGAAGACATGACAGTCGTGACTTTTCATCCCATGAAATTTGCATTCTTCTTCGCTCACACATCGTGCTATGTTTGACACATACCCGTCAGGAAACTTAAGCTTTCGAACCCAAGCGCATACATCTCTTATTTGATCCTTGTTAAGGACATACGAAGCTTTGGGTTTCAATATTCTTCCCTTTTCGTCGGAGACCAAATGTAGATCAGTTCTATCACAATAAAGCTCCAAATCTTGTCGGGCTTTGGCATTGTCTTTGGTTTTCCCTTTCACGTCCATCACCGTATTGAAAATATTATCGAAAAAGTTTTTTTCAATATGCATCACATCCAAATTATGGCGAATAAGGTTTGTATGCCAATAAGTAAGCTCCCAAAAGATGCTCCTTTTGACCCAGTTATGCGACTCGTTGAAGCCATATATTTCTTGTTTTCCGCTCCGGATGCCAAAGGTAATATCTGGGAGTTTATCAACTCTCCTACGTATTTCTTCACCAGATAAGCGAGGCGGAGCCCCACTCTTCTCCTTTTTACCCTTTTTGAAGTGTTTGTCAAGTTTCCTTAGACGATGTCTTGATGGCAAAAATTGTCTGTGACAATCAAACCAAGAGGCTTTTCTTCCAAATTTCAGGTAGAATGACTTTGTGAGTTCCATACAATAAGGACATGCCAACTTTCCATGAGTACTCCATCCAGACAACATGGCGTACGCCGGAAAATCACTGATTGTCCACATAAGTGCTGCTCTCATTATAAAGTTCTCTTTCCTGCTCACGTCATATGTTTGAATACCAGCTGACCACAACATCTTCAACTCATCGATAAGTGGCCGCAAAAAGACATCTATATTTTTTCCAGGGCTTTTGGGACCGGGTATAACCATACTCAAAAACATATAAGATTTATTCATGCACATCCACGGCGGCAGATTGTAAACCGTTATGATCACAGGCCAACACGAATAAGGTTTACCGAAATTGTTAAATGGTGAGAATCCATCTGTACACAATCCAATTCGAACATTACGTGGTTCTGAAGCAAATGATTCATGGGTGCGGTCAAAATGCTTCCAGGCCTCTCCATGAGCTGGATGTGCCATAGTTCCATCTTCACAAGGTTTGGTGTGCCAAGTCATGTGCTCTGCACTGTGGCTCGACATATACAGTCTCTGAAGCCTGGTTGTAAGGGGCAAGTAGTGTAGCACTTTATAAGGAATCTTTTTCTGACTTCCTGGTTTATCTGGCTTGTATCTAGCATGATGACATACGCTGCACTCTTGTATCTCTTTGGTCTCTTTGTAGTACAACATGCAGTTGTTTGGGCATGAATCAATTTTCTCATACTCAAGACCAAGGTTAGTCAATTCTCTCTTGGTTTGGTACAAGTTTTGAGGCAACCGATCACTTTCTGGTAGCATCTCCTTCACCATAGCCACCATACGATCATAACATGATTCTGACATGTTAAATTCTGATTTTAAATTAAACATTTGGGACATAGCTGAAAGTTTTGTATGTGTCTTGCAGCCCTCATATAATGGCTCGTCTGCAGCATTTAGTAAATCGTAAAATTTTTGGGCTTCTCGATTAGGTTGTTGTTCTTCAGATTGTGCACTCAAATTAAATTCAGGACCAGCAGCGTCCATGACCATTGTTTCCATTCTCGATCTTTTCTCGCCCACGGTTCCTAAGGATTCATTACCCAATGTATCGTCAACCAATGGCTCTCCATGCATTACCCACCTATCATAAGTCCGCATGAAACCAAACTTATAGAGGTGATATTGTACATCATCTCGAGACATATGAGACCTATTTTTACATTCTTTACAAGGACATCTTATTTTGTTATCTTGCACACACTCTTCATGAGAAAAGGCAAAATTCAGGAATCCAATAACCCCCTCAGTATAATTAGCTCCGGCACTCCCCCTTTCCTTATGCCGCCACATCCAACTACGATCCGAAGACATAACTTGTATTCCACTAGAAAATCCGATACAACTTTAATGTGAGGGCCATAGAAGCTATTCGGTATAAATTAATTGACAAGATAAAGAATGAAAGCCGTGAAGAAATCGAGGAAAGCAAAGCTTTCTGTCAGGTAAGACTATTGTGGTAAATATTTTGTCTGTTTTTCCTCCATGAGAATGCTGAGGTGCATTAATCTTATCAGTCAACATCAAATATATATATAAGTAACATCATGTATATTAAATTTTGAGTTGGCAAATATTACACACACACTGCCAAACTCAAATTCACTTTTGAAGGGTTCAGTTTCAATTTGGATTTCATCAAGACATATAGGATTTCATTAGATCATCAACATAAAAATTAACTCATCTCCTTCATTTAAAAGGGAACCACCAATTTGAAGAATGAATGAGAAATAAGAACAACCATCACCAGCCGATGCATCAAATCTTGAACTGGTTTATAAACAATTATATTGTCCAAATCATATATAATTTGTACACAATTATATTCCGCAAATTTCTAAGGGATATCAACCAAATTGATAATAATGGAATCACAGAGGAATAGCCATATTGGATTGTGTTCTAATATAATCTGAAGAATGAGAATATTTACCTGAGTTCGAAATTCTCCGTCAAGAATTCTGGAAACTGATTTGCAATTAAAACCTTGCTCACGATTCTCGTCAAATTAGAAATCTGGGCAGAACTCCGGCTCTCTGTCAATTCAATCAACCCAATTGATGCAAGTTTACCCGGCAGTTCGATTAACCCAATTTGTGCAAGTTTTCATATCAATAATTCAATTAACCCAATTGAAAGTTTTCCCTTCAATTCGATTAACTCAATTTGTGCTTTCGATTTGATTGGCGATACTTTATTAGAGAAATCTGGAGTTGGGGTTTCAGTTGTTTTTCATTAGCGGTACTACGAGAGAAAATTGAAGTTGAGTAGTTGAGTAATTTGGTGTTTGTAATTAGCGCACTTTTCTTTAGATTTATCATTTTTACTTATCAACTTTAATTGGGTTAAATTATTTGTCAACTAATTATTAAGGGTGATTTACACTCAGATCCCCTCAGGTTTGGGCATATTACAAGAAATCATCTGCTGTTTAAAAAATTACAGGGACACCCTTCAGGTTTGGACATATTACAAGAAACCCCTTACGGCATTAAAAACAGACGGAATTTGATGATGTCATCAAAAATTTTGTTTGATTTTCCAAATTTACCCCTGGCTAAATATATACCCACAGGGGGTGTATATGTAATAATATTATACCACAGGGGGTGTCTATGTAATAATATTATACAACATGGTGTGTATTTGAAAGATTATAATAACTTCAGGGAGTTACTTATAGCCAACGGTCATATTTTAAAAAATGACTCGTGGATGTTAATGTTGGCCATATGTTTTGACTATAAATTTCATGGGGTTATTTATAGCCAATGGCCATATATTTTGGCTATAAATCAAAATGTTCACGTATAGTTGGCTACAAGTAACTCCCTGAAGTTATTGTAATATTTCAAATACACCCCCTGTGATATAATATCATTACATAGACACCCCCTGTAGTATAATATTATTACATAGACACTCCCTGTTGGTATATTTAGCCAGGGGTAAATTTGGAAAATCAAACATTTTTTACATCAACTCACTCTTTATTGGGTTTAATGACGGGAGTATAACTATTTCTATACCACAAAGGGTTATTTGCTTCTTTAGTATATCTTGGGGGTTCTTTTGCTATTTTCTCAAAAGTTTTATCAATTATTGTGTAAAGTTTAAAAAAGAAAATTTATATTAACCAACTTTGTGCAAGTTTTCTCTTCAATTCGATGTTATTGGCCCAAATTTAGAGAAAATTGGAGTTGGAGTTTATTTGTGGTTGTAACATTGGGGGTAAATTGACATATTTATCATAACATAAATGGTAAATTATCATATGTATCGTAACATATAGGGATAAATTGTCATATTATCATAACATAGGGATGTAAAGTGATATATATAAAATTTCAACTTGGCGGTGTGAAACTTTTATAAGACGAATTTCAAAAGTTGTATCAAATGAGAAATAAATGTATAACAAGAAAATAATAATTCCAAATGATATAATGATTTCAAATTCAGAATAATGAAAAATGAAATTCAGAATCTTGACCGAGTCTTCCTATACTAAAAGTAAGTTTAAATTGCAAGCAAATACAATAATCATATATTAAAAAACTTAGCACCAGCTAAAACATCTCCTTGATTAACCAAATCTTGATCCAACAATTCATATTCGTCAGTGTCATCTAAATCCAAGTACTCAGAATCTTCAAATGACAATAGATTCATACCATCATCGTTATCAACTGAATCAGGAGGTTGAGTCATGTCATCATCATATGTATTCAACTCTGGTGCATCGACCAGAGAATTAAATTCTGACCAATTGGACTCTCCGAAATCAGTACTAAAATCTGCCAACCATTCGTTTCCAATATCAAATATGTCTAAGGCAATTGGATCATATGTATTTGGAGTAGCTTGGCGTGTTAGAAATCGTTGACGTAGAAGTTGGTTGTATTGTACAAACTCAAGATCATTCAATCTTCTTTTCTCAAATCTGTTCGTTAAACCAGACTGAATCTGCAAAATATTATACTTTGCAAAAAAATAAGTAAATCATATGAAAAAAACTTGATGGCTGTAATGAGCTAAATAAACTATGCATGTGAAAAAATGCAACTAAAAAATAACAATTACCTTTGCTGTAATTCCTAATTGTCTCTCATAAATATATGATGAGCAATTAAGTCCAAGAATACGTATTGCAATGTTTTTCAGATTCGGAGTCTCACTGCCAAATGTATCCCACCATTGATCTGTTGAGATAATTACTATTCAATTAAGAAAAAATATTATAAACCAACAAGAAATTTTAAATATAAAATATTAAGAATATAACTCACGTGGTAACTTCTTTGATCTCAATCTTACTGCTGAATCTTTTCCAAAAAGGCCCCTTGAATTTTTGTAAGCTTCAACTTCAGAATATATGTTATCTTGAATTGACGTATCAGTGACCATCTTTTCAAGACAAGTACCGAATCCAACTTCAAATTTATCAACTGCATTAGCAGATTTTTCTTTCTCAGTATAGTACAAACGTGGATTGAGAAAGAATGCAGCTAGATGCAAGGGCTGATCAAGTTGAACCACCAATTTCGTTTCCACGGCTTCTAAAACTTCTTTATATTCACAAAACTCATGTTTAAATCCTTGGATTCTATCCTTGGCATGTGCCATGACATCATAAATAAATCCTATAGGAGGTTTCTCATCAGTAATGACCAATCTTAGAAGATCAATTATAGGTTGTATGACATTTAAACAATCGCTAACCTTTACCCATTGATAATCTGCAGAAACTCTTTCAACTATCATATTCGCAGATGAACTCCTAGACAATTTCATTCTATTCCACTCATCTGACGTAAATATTTCTTTCAAAAAATTTCTGCTATGATAGAGACTTTCCAGATTCAAAAAATGTGTAACAGGTTGAGAAATACCGAACCTAACCAGCTCCGTGCCACCCATCTTCTTCCTCATTGTGCTAAGAATATATTTATGCCGATACACGAAAGATGTTATACACTTAAATCCAGAAATAACATCCTTAACAATTGTTTCATTAAAAATATCTTCTAACATCATATTAGTGTGAAATGCGGCACATGGACTCAAAAAAAAATTTGCAGAATCACCCATCAATCTTGTGGCACAATCCAAATAACTCGAAT